>PVJO010000899.1:108231-180731 GCA_004026905.1 Hystrix cristata
CCGAGGTTTGAATACCAGCACTGTGGGGAGGGGAAAAGAAAGAAAGAAAGAAAGGTAAAAAAGAGCAGAGCCCTAGAATTGGACAGGTTCTGGGTGTCAGTGAGTTCAGACTAATAATCTCTCCTCTCTCCGTCTTCCAAGACGGTAACTGCCCATTTCCAAAGGCTTCAGTGAGACAAAGCTAGGAGGACACAGGGCGAGGGCCCACTGTGGCTGCTCCCTCAGGGGATTAATGTGAACACTGCCTCTGTCCAAGGGGGCGGGGAGCCGGGTTTCCAGGAAGCTGCCTCAGGGGCTTCTCTATTCAAATTCTGACTTTCTTCTCAAAAAAAAAAACAAAAATCAAAATGCCAGGTGCCGTAATGCACGACTGTAATCCTAGCTAGTTGGAAGGCTGAGGCAGGAGGATTGCTAAATCAAGCCCGGCTTGGGCAGTTTAGCCACTTACTGAGCCCCTAACTCAAAAGAAAAAAGAAAAAATGGGCTGGGGATGTAGCTCCGCAAAGACCCTGGCTTCAACCCCTCATGCAACAGAGCAAAACAAAACAGCTTTCACAAAAATGTTCTGAGAGACCTTGAAAGCCTCAGACTTGGCGGTCTCAAAATGTATATTCAGAGAAGAGAGGGATGGAAGGAGGGAGGGAGGGAGGTTCGTTCTGATTCATGTTACAACATAAATCAATTCCCCAAACACGGGGCCATATAAAAGAATCCAGACAGAAGAGACCACACTGGTATGATTCCATATATATTACGTGGCCAGAAATAGGCAAATCCGGAGACAGAGTGTAGGTTAATGGTGCCAGGACGGGGAAATTAGAAACGACTGCTAGCGAGCATCACTTTCCTCTTTAGAGTAAAGAAAATGTTCTGAAATGGATTGTAATGTTTGCAATGACTGTGAACATGCAGAAGACCACTATACTGTACTCTTTACTCTGTGTGTGTGTGTGTGTGTGTGTGTGTGTGTGCTGGGGATCGAACCCAGGGCCTCTTGCCACGGCATACTCTTTACCACTGAGTTACACCCAAGCCTTAACTCACATATGTTAAATAGGTGAATTATAACTGTATGATGTCTCTTACTGAAGCTATTAAATTGATTTTAAGGCACTTTTTTTTTTTTGAGACAGAGTCTTGCTGTGTAGCCCAGGCTGGCTTCAAACTAGAAATCCTCCTGCCTCAGCCTCCTGAATTCTGAGATTATAGGCATTTTGACATCGGTGGCTCTTGGAAGTCTTGAAAAAACACCAGAAGAGGCCTGACTCAGGCGGTGTCCACTGTTGGGATGCTCCTGTGCCGGTTGCTCCCTCTGGAAGACCCTGTTTTATGTGTCCTTACTGAAATTTTATGTCCAGGATGCTCACATGGCTTCAGGTTACAAGAGAGAAGGCAGAAGTGCCGTAATTGGAAAAGGCTAAATTCAGGGTCGTGGCTTCAGCAGGCCAGGAGGGGGACAGACAGGGTCCGCTGGCCCAGGGTCTTTTCCTGTGGCCACAGCTGGTCACAACAGCTTTCGAGGTGCCACCTGTGGATGCGGCAGACCCGGGCTGTCTTGATTTGGGGGCTCCTACCTGATATGCACCCACGATATTAACATATAGCCATACTTCACACTCGGACACAGGCATGGAGGTTTGAGAGTATTCCACAATTAAGTGTGTACCTAATCATTTTGTTAGGACAAAATATTTTGCTCTTGGGATTTAAAGACTCCTGGAAACTACTCGTTGCAGATGCCGCTTGGCCTCCTCTACCTTTTGTGGCTATTTATACATTTTATGTTTCTTTTGCTCCCGCAGAGCGCTTACATCTTTGAGTCCGGCCCCCAAAGTTTAGGCAAGGCCACCTTCGGCTTTCTAGAAAGAACCCTGTTTGCTGTCTGATTCCATTTGCTGTTTATCTTTAAACGATTTTCTGACTTCTCATTGTTGTTCTGCCCTTTGTGAGGAGGGTGGGGCTCCTGAGAGGGGCAGGGCGGGGATTTGAATCCAGGTGCAGCAATTAATCTCCAAGACGTTTTCAACCTTCCACTGTGTGTAAATACTCCAGTGAGCACAGACAGAAACAGAGAATTCCCTTCAGAAGATTTCAATGGTGCATGGTGGACGAGATTAGGAGATTCCTGTCCTCAGGCATTGTAAGAAAAATGTAAATATAAATTACTATGAGCTGGGCTGGGGGTTTAGCTCAGTGGTTAGAGTGCTTGCCTTGCAAGCACAAGGCCCTGAGTTCCATCCCTAGCACCCCCCAAAAAAAAAAAAAATTACGAGGAGCTATCTTTTTTTTCCAGATTGACAGATCAAGCGATTTGATAACTTTTTTTTTTTTCATCCTTTGGTTTTTTGAACCGCTTTGTGGTTCTGGGTAACCTTGAACTCACTATGTAGCCCAGGCTGGCCTCGAGTGCGGCGATCCTTCTGGTATGCCGGGTGTGGACAAGTGGGTTCTGGTCTAAGAGTTGACTCAACTTCCTTGGGAATGTTTGGGAACATAAATGTAAATAAAAGACACACATGGCTTTCCACCTACAAATATTCTGCTGGAAATGTATCCTACAGCCCCACGGAGGAGTCTCTGACCCATGATGTTTGTACAGGAAGTACTTTGCCATACTGTGTGTGAAAGCTAAATGCTATAAGGGAAAGAGTGAGCCGTCCATTAGCGGGAGCTGTCAGGGTAAGTGATGGGCACCTGCCGTGCGGGGTTTCTGCAGCTGCAGACAGCTGTGCGTGCTCGATTCGGGTCCTCATGAGCCGTCGAGGGAAGTGATAATCCGAGCTGCCCAACCGAGCTCTGTTTGCTACTGATCGAGTGGGAACCGCCGGGAAGTCCTAGTATCAGGCCACTTTGGACGGACACAATAATTTCATATATACTGATTCAGTATGATCTATAAGTATGCATTTTTTACTTGAACTTTTTACTTTGAGATAAATTAAGATTGATATGCACTTGCAAAAAATAATAATAATACAGAGAATTTCGGCACAGTGGAGCAAACCTGTAATCCGAGCTATTTGGGAGGCTGAGGCAGGAGGATCGCAAATTCCAGGCCAACCTGGGCAACTTAGCAAGACTTTGTCTCAAAATAAAATAAAATAAAATAAGCCGGATATGTAGTTCAGTGCTCCTGGGTTCAACCTCCAGTCCTGCAGTGGGGCTGGGGAAACACAGACACCTCCTCTAACAAGATGTACTCTTTAAAAAACAAAACAAAAAAAAGATGTACTCTTTTCCCATTTTTCCTGATGGTAACTTTTTTCTTCCTTTTTTTTGAGGTAGGGTCTTGCTTGTAGTCCAAACTGGCCTTGAACTCACCATGTAGCCCAGTGTGACCTCAAACTCACAGTGATCCTCCTGCCTCAGCCTCCCAAGTGCTAATAGTACAGTGTGAGCCACCACGCTCGGCCTGCTAATGGTAACATTTTAGAAAATGTTACTACAATGTCACAACCAGGATGTCGATATTAATATAGTGAAGATACAGAATAATTCCATCATCACGAGGACCCGTCTTACAGCTCAGCCTACTTCCCCGTAGCCCTCCTTAACTCCTTAACACCTGTCCTACATTTCTTTTCTTTTTTTTTGTCCTGCATTTCTACAATCTTTTTTTTTTTTTTTTTTTGTACTGGAGATTGAACCCAGGGGTTTTGTATTGAGCTAGAGCCTCAGCGACAGGGTCTTGCTAAATTGTCCAGGGTAGGGTGGAACTTGTGATCCTCTTGCCTCAACCTCCCAGAGTACAGGGATTATATCATGCCCAGCTACATTTCTATAGTCTTGGCATTTTTATAAATGGAATCACATTGTATGTGACCGTTCGGCACTGGCTTTTGCAGTCAACATAACCCTCTGAGAGTCATCCTGGTTGCTATGGGTGTCGATGGCATGTTCCTTTTTTACTGCCGAGTAGTATTTCTCAGCGTGGATGTACCACAGTGTGTTTAACCCTGGGGTACGAGGGATTGAACCCAGAGCCCCACTCACGCTAGGCAAGTGCTCTGCCACGGAGCTGCCTCCGCCCCTTCTTGATTTTTAGACAGGATCTTGCCGGATCACCGTATTGTCCAGGCTGGGCTCAAAACTCCAATCCTCCTGCCAGGGTGGGAGGTGTACACCTATAACCCCAGCCCTTGACTGGCACGTGAGCCAAGCGGCACAGCATCAGATATTCAGGTTTCACCATGGTGTTGACACTTAGCGATAAAAGTGGTTTTGGGTTGCAGTTTGGGCACTTGTCTCTAGAAGATTCACCATCGCTGTCCTAGGGCAGCCAAGCTGGGTGGGCCACAGGCTGTGAGCAGGGAAGTGGCCTCCAGAGGTGACAGACTGGTACAAGGGAAGAATGTGCTTGTGAATCCTAGTGCAGCTGGCGGTGATGGTGCTCATCTATAATGCAAGCACTCTGGTAAGCTGAGGCAGGAGAATCACAAGCTCTAGCCTAGCCTGGGCAATTTAACCTGTTTTAAAATTAAAAAAAATAAAAAAACAAAGGCTGGGGATATATCTCAGTCCCCAGTACAATAAGCAAACAAATAAACAAACATAAATAAATGAATAAAATTCCTGAATTCTAATGCTGTAAAGGAAATATTCTTAAACCTTTTTGGGCTTCAGAGATGCCTTTGAAAATCAGACCATGCCATGCCAGGTACACCCCTTAACACCAACACTCGGGAAGCTGGGGAAGGAGGGTCACCACAAGTTCAACACCAGTCTGGGCTGCACAGTGAACTCAAGGCCAGCCTGAACTGCATCGCCAGGCTCAGTCTCAGCTGCCCCCCAAAAAGAAAATCGGACCAGAAGCAGCAGCCAAGGTGTCGCATGCCTATGCTAATGACTTGGGAGGCCGAGGCAGGAGGATCAAGAGTTCGAGTCCAGCCTGGGCACCTTAGACCCTGTCTCAAAATGAAAAAATAAAAAGTACCAGGGATATAGCTCCGTGTGAGGTCCTGGGTTCAATCGCCATAACAAAAATAAATTAAAAAATCAGACCAGAAGCATATCCACAAACTTTAGTACTGGTGTTGGGACACGCAGAGGAATGAAGTTGGACCTTTCCCTCACACCCCGTACAAAAATTAACTTGGAATGAATCAACGACTAAGCAAAAGAAGTAACACCATAATGCTCATAGGAGAAAGCATAGAAGTAAGTCTTTGAGACATTGGATTTGGTAACAAGTTCTTAGATTTGACACAAAAGAGCATGATCAACCAAAGGAAAAAATAAATAAAGCACAAGCAACAACAACAACAAAACAGATAAATTGGATTTCATCAAAGTTTAAAATTTGTGCATCAAAGGCTATTACTAAGAGAAAACCCCCCCAGAATGGTAGGAAACATCTCGAAGCAGATATCTGATAAGGTCTAGTACCGTGAATACAAAAAGAATTCTTACCACTCAACCACAAAAAGACAAAGAATCCAATCAAAATATGGGCAAAGGATTTGAAGATTTTTTTTTTTCAAAGAAGATATATGAATGGTGAGCCACACATGAGAAGACGGGCAACCTTGTCGGTCATCAGGAAAATGCATACCAAAGCTACCGAGTCACCTTTCATATCTAGTAGAGTGGCTGTCACAAAAGAGAAAAGAGAGCGGAGGGAGTGGGGGGAAGGGGAGGTAAAAAGAATGAAGACGTTGGGGCTGGGGATTCAGCTCAGCGGTAGAGCACTTGCCTAGCAAGTGTTTGATCCCCAACACCAAAAAAAAAAAAAATAATAATAATAATAATAAAGATGTGCTATTGAAATGTACCAACCTCCTGTGGGGAACATAATCGCTACGTAACGCAACCATGTACTAATAAAAAAAATTGGGAGGGGTTGATTTTTTGAGACAGGCTCTCACTATGCAGCCCAGATTGGCCTTGAAATTGTGATGATCCTCCTGCCTCAGCTTCTCGAGTGCTGGGATCACGGGCCTTTGCCGCCACACCCAGCTACTAAAAATATTTTAAAAAGATAAAAAGGCTCTGAGATTCTAAGAAGTAATGTTTATTACTTAAATAGTAAAATATGTTAATAAATCAAAAGAATATCATGCTGTTAAAGTAGTAAATTCAGCTGGGCGTGGTGACCTGCACCTGTAATCCCAGCACTCGGGAGGCTGAGGCAGGAGGATTGCTGTGAGTTGGAGGCCAGTCCTCAAGGCCAGCCCGAACTGCATAGTGAGACCGTGTCTCAAAAACACCAGAAAAACAAAAACCAAATACAGCAGTAAATTCGGTCCTATATAAAAAGAAAAAAATAAAATGAAACCAGAAAATAACCAATATTGGTGAGGCTTCGTGGAAAGGAGAATGTTTGCACTAAGTTGCTGGTGGGAAAGTAAAGCGGTTCAACCACCGCGAAAAACATTTTGACGGTTTCTCAAAGAGCGAAACACGGAATGACTATGTGATCCAGCAGTTTCACTTCTAAATTTACACCCAGAATTCAAAGCAGATGCTCAAATACGTGTCCACATGTGTTTAGCAGTTACTCACAACTGCCAGAAGTGCAAATGGCCCAGCTGTCCATGGACAAAGGGCTCGATAAGCAAAACGAAACAGCAAAACCTCGGATTGCAAGTAACTTGTTCCATGAGTGTCCCGAGAGATGAGCAAACATTTCCAATGAATTTTAACTTGGTAAACGAGTGATGTCTTGCTATACGAGTGGTACAAGATGCCAAAGGGTTCACAACGGAGCCCATGGTCCCCCCGCCCCCATCGCGGGTGATTGTCTCCCAACAGCAGGCGGTTGTGGAGGAGACCTTGTCGCAGAGGAGGAGGAGGAAAAGGCGGAGGAATCCCTTGCGTCAGATGAGATTATAACCAGGTGTGGTGGCTCCGCCTGTAATCCCTGCACTCGGGAGGCTGAGGCGGGAGGATCGCTGCAAGTTTGAGGCCAGTTTGAACTATATAGCGAGACCTTGTCTCAAAGAAACAAAAAGCAGAACGAAACAATACAAAATCCCTAAAAGCAAACAAGATTAGACAGATGTATAAAGTGTGAGACACAGTGCAAAATTCTGTAGAAAAGAACAGCCGGAATAAGGCTGTAGCAGTATGAGGGATGAATCTATTTAAGGACAACGCGATGTCGCATTTCTGCAGAATCCTCAAAAGGGGGCAAAAGCAAGTGTCACCAGACACGTTCATTGCTAAAGCTGCACGAAAAGAAAAAGATTCCCACGAGCCAACAGAGAGCGGCGATTCCGTTAGCAATAGAGAAAGCTGCCTGTACAATAACCCTCCTCGCTCGTCTCCCTCATGCCAGCCACGGAGCTTTCAAAGGTGAGTGCATATTAATTTGTTTATTTTTCCTTACATTTTGTGTTTTATTATTTGGTATTACATTACATTATTGTAATTATTTTTATATGAATCTTTTTGGGTTGTGGAACGAGTCATCTGAGTTTCTGTCATTTCTCTTCTATAGAATATAGATACTAAATTTTATCTGGTGCCAATCTCTCTAGTCGCCTTGGCACCAAAAGCACTGAACGTGGAGTCTGAAGAACTGATACCTCCCAACATTTGCCCTCGAGTGAGCCAGGTAGCTTTCCTGAGCTCGGGACGCCTCCTGCTTCCGGGAGGGCAGCCCTACTTCCCTGGGGACCTCGGGGACCGGGTGAAGGGACGGTGCGTGCCGCTGGCCTGCTCCTTCGCGCTGTCACACAGCGCGGCTCGTCCCGTGTCAGGCTGCGGGCTGGGGTGGCGGCCGTCCCTGGGTCTCAGAGGCAGTGCGGATGTGGCCGGTTCTGGCAGTGGGGCTGGGGGCAGACCACAAAGGCAGGCAGGACGCCGCTGAGCCCACTTGTCCATCCGTCACCTCCTGGAGCACCAGGCACAGTCGGCCTCCCATCAGCCAGGCCCGCCCTCTGCGGGGCTCTGCCAGGATGCATCCAGGCCCCGCTCTGTTATTTGGTGACCAGACAGCTGATAAGAAACTGTTTAGTTGTGACAGGGAACACATTTTAATACCCCGGAGAGGTGGAATTATCACAGAGTGGTGTAAAGGAGTAAAATTATTTCGGATAAACCCTGGAGGAATTTTATTACCCGGTGAAGTGATAAATCAAGTTCTCTGTAAATGCAATAAAACAATTGTTTAGTCTGCATGATTCATACCACAAACCTTAGGATTCTGGGTTTTGATCTTATTGCCGCAATAAACTGTCTAGACAGCAATTAACAAACTGTTTTTCCTCAGATGTTTGGAGTGCCACTGCAGCGGGGATCGGCACTTACAATACAGGGCTTCTTCCTGGCTCCTATTAATTATCGGGTGGGGACGGTGGGAAAGGCCTGGAATCTCATCCGAATGAGCCTCCTGGAAATGTCCCCTCCCTGAGTGTCATCTTCACCCCGCAACACGCTAAATATTCAGATTTTTCTTAAGGTTTGGCTCATTATTTTAAAGTGTCACTTTAAGAAAGAGATGGCCAGAATTAACTACTCGCACCACGTTCTCTTTTTTCTTTTCTTTTTTTCCTCTCTCTTTCCCTTCCCCCTTTTTTTTTTAATAGTAGGGATTTCATCTAGGACTGTTACAGTGAGCTGTATCACCAGGGTTTTTTTTGTTTGTTTGTTTGTTTTGTTTTGTTTTGTTTTTTGAGGTAGGGTCTCAGCCTCCCGGAATTCTGGGATTGCAGGCATGTAGCACGATGCCCGGCCAGAATTAACGTCTTAAAAATCAGCACATGAAAAGTCTAAGCGAAAAGAAAAAAGTCTAAGCAGGACACCTCACATCCTGAGGAGCAGAGAGAGAGACACATCTAACGGGAATGGCTGGCTCCGTCTTGAGCTGCATGAGTGCCGGCTGCCTGCGTATTTCGCCTGAGTCTCTGCAGAGAAGTGGTTCTGCCCCAGGTCTCCTGCCGCCGTCAGAGGCCTGGATTCAAATGAGTCCTCCCTTCCTCGGCTCCGGCCTCCCACCGGGTCCCGCTGTCTAAACTGGCTGCGGACAAACAGCCGGATTCTCACACCTCCTGGGTGGTTTGCTCACTGGTTACCCTGTAACACATACTTGGCTTTCAAAATCTGACGAAGGAGGGTTGGGGATTTAGCTCAGTGGTCCGGCACTTGCCTAGCAAGCTCAAACTCAGTTCGATCCCCAGGACCCAAAACAAAACAAAACAGAAATCCCCCCAAGGCCTGTTACCAAGCAAAAGAGAGACAGGGGAGGCACTTTATGTGGACTGAGTCTCTGTATGAGGAAAATTCAGAAAGATACGCGGTCATAGTTTCTGGGGACATCAATGGCCTGTCAGGCACTAAAGGTGAGTTCTGATTTATTTTGAACTCTATTTTTTGAATGACCTTATTCTAAAAATAATCTGAAATGCTTATATATTTTAAATGGTTTCATGAATTAAAAAGTACAAGCCCAGTTGACATCAAATGGAGGTCTCCAGTGACCAGGTGCCGTGGTGTCGCTTCCTAACAATGCCATGAAGTACAAATTATTTCCAGCCTCGTTTTACAGGGCAGGAAACTGAGGTACGCAGAGCCAGAACTGGAGAGCCAGGCTGAGGGACAGCGGAGCCCGGAGGAGGCTTAATCTTGCCGTCTCTGCTGCGTCCCTTCCTGGCCGAGTGTTAGCATAAATCCTGCCCAGAACCGCCGCTGGAAAGGATGTCAGCAGTCCGCAGGGCCAGACCCCTCCCGGACTGATAGGACTCCGCGGTCCCGAGAGCCGGCGAGGGCGACGTGGTCAGGCGGGGACCACGAGGGCAGAATCCAGCTTCCGGCCCAGCCCCACCCACCCTTCTCCCAGGCCGCCCATGGTGAAGGGTTTCAGAGTAATTCGTGAGTTGCAACCTCCTTACATCGCGTACTTTTTAATTTTTAAAATAATCCAGCCACTCGTCATCGTTTGGTTGGTAAAATGATGGTGGAAACTTGTCAGGTTCCTGTCTGGCCAAGTGGACACTGGAGATGCCCCCCTTTTTTTTCTTTTTTTAAAAATTTTCTTTTAATGGTACATTTTAGATGTACATAATGATAACATTCATCGTAGGGGATTTGTACCTGTCCATGACATATCTTGTTGCTTCTTTTTTTCCTGTTCCTCTTGGGGAATGTCCCTTTTGATCTGGTCTCACACCTGCCTAGTCTCGGAGAGAAATCTGCACAGACCACCGACCGTTCTGTTGTCCACTCGTGTGTTGGGCATCGGGGCAGGACGGCTCAGCACGGTCACTCAGGAGCGGAGCAGACCTTGGGGCCATTTAAGCCACACAATTAACCTCCTGGAACCTCATTTTCCATCTACAGTACTAAAACTTACAGGAGAACTGAAATAATCTGTGTAAATTACCTGGGACATTATAAGAACTCAAAAAATGTTCACGGGTTTCTATTATCCACAATTCATCCGTCCTTCTACCCACTCACGATCCCAACCACCCATCATCATCTAGGCAAGCACTTTTTCCTTCCTTCCTTCCATTTCATTCATTTCCTTTTTTTGAGACAAGGTCTCCCTATGTAGTTCAGGCTGGCCTTGAATTTACCGTGATCCTCCTGCCTCATCCTCCCGAGTGCTGAGATTACAGGCGTGCACCATCATGACCAGCTTCTTCCATTCATTTCTCACCCACCCTTTCTTTTCTTCCAATTTTCCTTAATTCCACCCACCCACCTACACATTCATCCCTTCGTGCACTCTTTGCCTACTGTGTACTCTATGGCAGATTTGCTAGATTATATAGACAAATAATCATAATCCTTGAGTACATGGAGATCCCCATTTAGATGGAAAGACAGAATTGGGTCTCTGTTTAGTTGGGTTCCGGCGCAATTGTTTGGGAAGACAGTTACCACACGGTCCGCAGGCTCCTGAGGGCTTAGAGCAGCGATGACCACACCTTCATCTATGCAGCCTATAATGCGTGAGCCTTCACTTTTCGTGGTATCTCCCCCTCTAAACAAAGACGCTAAACAATTTGGGTCCATAGTGACAATCTATCGTATTCTTCAAAACTAAAGTCACCCCGGGGCTCCTTCCCTACCCTTCCTGCCTTGTTCCTGCCAACTTCCTCCACCTTTTGCACCAAACAGCATGTGTGTTGGGAGGACGTTGTTCGCCTGGTCACGCTGGGGACAATGGCTTCACCTTTAGGGAGACAGGCTCCCTGGACTCGATGCCTTCCAGGCTGCGTGTCCCTGGAGTCCCAGCACTCCGGGAAGCTGGAGGACCACAGGTTCGAGCCCAGCCTGGACACCTTAGAGAGAGTCTGTCTCTAAATATAAACAATTGGAAATGAGAAAAGGACTGGGGATGTAGCTCATTGCAAAGGCCTTGGGTTGAAAAAAAACCATTAGACATCGTCTCTTGCCTCAGTGAAGGGGACCATCCCCCACCCCGGCCCGTCCTTCCCCACAGCATTCCCATCTCTGTAGATGGTGTTGCCAGCCACCCAGTTGTTCGAATCAAAAGCTGAGCATTTGCTTGATTCTTATCTTTGTCTCACAGCCCATTTTCAATCTGTCAGGAACTCCTGCTGCTCTGCTCTTAGGCACATCCTCATCCTAATTGTTCCTCGCCATCTCCCCAGCTGGCCTTCGAAACCCTGTTTCCAGCTGCCTGTGTGGTGGCACATGTCTGTAATCCTAGTACCGGGGAGGCTGAGGCGGGAGGACTGCCGAGAGTTTGAGGCCAGCCTGGACTACATAGTGAGACCCTGTCTCAAAAACCAAAAACAACAACAACAACAAAAACAAGGGGTTGGGGATTTAGCTCAGCGGTAGAGCGCTTGTCTAGTGAGTGAAAGGCCCTGAGTTTGAGCCCCAGCACACCCCACCCCAAAAAAAGAAAAAGAAAGAAATTCAGACAGAAAAGAGGCTTGCCATCATCGGTCATTGGGGAAATGCAGCTGAACCACGAGGACAGCCCACTTCACACGCACTGGAGCGGCTGGATCAAACAGCGCCACACACACCTGGTCTCGGGCCGCGTGCGCCGCCTCCGAACATCTCCGCTTGCTGGTGCAAGTGGGAGAACCACTGAGCTTCTGTGGTCAGGAACTCTGCCGTCTGGGGAGAAATGAAGCGTCCACACAGCCTGGCGTGGACGTAGGCAGAGCAGGTTTCTTCTCAATCACCCTGAACTCAAAGAGCCCCGAGCTTGTCTTAGCAAAGTCCCAGAGAAAGAAGTTGTCTGTACTCCCATGTCCAGCGATGCGGAGCGAAGCAGCCAGACACAATGAGCACAGTATTGTGGGCTTTACTCCCTTTATGCGCAGCTCTGGAGTGGAAGACACAGGCCTCTGGGACGGGACTCAGATCCGTGCTTGCTGGGGGGTGTGGCGAGGCCTGATAGGGAAGGACCCGCAGGACACTTCTAGGGTGAAGGAAATGTTCTGTCCTGATGGGGCTGTGGGTCCGGCATCTGCCCAACCTGATGGAAAAACACACTGAAGGTCTGACCTTCTGTCTCGGTGTGTTTTACACTACAAAACCTAAAACGAGCAACACAAAAAAACCAAGCTCCCACTGCCTACCCGCTTGGATGGCGAAATGAAAAAGACTGATGGTCTCAGGTATTGACACGGACCTAGAGAAATCGGGAGTCTCTACCTGGGTGGTGGGAATGGAAAAGGGGCGACCCGGTCTGAGAACTGTTTGAAGTTTCTTGTGACTTAAGCCTCCTAAGCACACTTCCGGTGCTCCCCAGAGAAGTGTGAGGACTTTCCACGCCAAGACGCTGCGGGGAAGGCTCAGAGCAGCTCTGTCCATAGTGCCCTGAACAGAGCTGGGGACTTAGCTCAGTGGTTAGAGTGCTTGCCTCACAAACACAAGGCCCTGAGTTTGATCCCTGGCACGGAAGAAAAAGAACCCAAAAAACCCAAAAACATAGTACCCTGAACTGGGGTGCTTGGGTGGTTTGACAGGACAGCAGATGGACATGTCCTGGTCTGTCCACACCGTGGCACGCTGCTCAGCACCTAAGAAATGAGTGTCTGATCCAGGGCGGGAGGATCAGGACTTGCTGTAGGGTTGTTTAATAAGGTTCTAGAAAAGACGAAACTAATGGATAGCTGATATACACCAGAGAGTGGGGGTCGACTGGGGAACCCCCTGGAGTAGTGAAAGTGACCCAAGTGCCTTATTTTGGTTCCTCTCATTGCAAGTGTGCAGGCTTGTTGAACTGTACACTGAAAAGCTGCTAAATTTCAGTGTATGTACATTATACCTGAGAAAAGTAACTCAGAGAGCTGTGCATGTAGCTCAGTGGTAAGGTGCTTGCCTAGCATGCACAAAGTCCTGGGTTCAAACCCCAGCATCACCCACTACAAATAATTAAGTAATTCAGAGGCCTGGCAGGCCTGGCTCCTCCCTCTTGGGGATGACATGTTCAATTACTCTTCCCTGGTTTTGCTTATCTCCCATCAGCTGGCCGTCCTGCCTTGTATTCCACAAGTCAATGTGTTCCTGCCTCAGGACCTTTGCGCTTGCTGTTCTTGCCCGGAAAGGTACTGCCTGCAGGTATTTCGTTCCTGAGAGAGACTTACCTGGACCATTAAACAACACAGCCTCCCCTCCCACTGCTCTATTGCCTGGACTCTGTGCCTTTGCACTGAGACATTTCTTCTGCTCACTTCTTCATCTGTTTGTTTAGCGTCCTTCCCACCCTCACACCGTGTCTGTTCCATGAGGGAAGGGACTTCATCCTTCCTGCTCACTGCTGTGTCCCCAGAGCTCAGAGGTCCACCTGAAACATAACTAGGCCTCCCAGGATGTTTGTGGAATGAATAAAGTAGACAAGTGAGGGATCGTGGAGTACACAAATGGAGACACAGCTTTGACGTTCAGATGAGAGCTCAAATAGGGTCTCCCTAAATTGTCTGGCTGGCCTCCTACCTGTGATCCTTCTGCCTCAGCCTCCCAAATAGCTGGGATTACAGGCGTGTGCCACCACGCCCAATATATTCAAAAAATATTTATGGATCAAGTACTACAGATGGAACCTGGAGATACATAAATAAAACATACCTGAGCTTTCCAAGAGCCCTCCGCTTAATTTCAGTTAACAACCTCACAACGATGTTCTAAAGTAGGCTCTTCTGGCTCCTCCTGTGGGACAAGGAAATCAAAATCTAGAGACATCGGCCCGTCATGCGGCGGTGGGGGGCAGCCCTAGAGACTCTGTGATGCTAAAGCCAATGTTCTGATTTACAAGGTATTTACCTCAGTATCTCTTTCTGAAGTAATAAAAAATTTTTTTACATAATCTATTTATGTTGCTCAAATTGCTCTTGAACTCTAGCCTCCAGTGATCCTCTTCCTCGGAAGTAAAAATTTTAAATTCCAGCAGGGTGTGGTGGTGCAGGCCTGTAATCCCGGCACTCTAGGGCTTGAGATAGGAGGACTGCAAGTCTGAGCCCAGCCTGGGCAACAGCTAAAATTTATCTCAAAATAAAATATTAAAAAAGTGCTGGGGGTGTAGCTCAATGCAAAGGCCCTCGGTTTAATCCCCAGTACCAACAAAACAAAACAAAACAACAAAACAAAGCAAAACACAGCTGGGCATGTGGCACAAGCCTGTAATCCCAGCACTCAGGAGGCTGAGGCAGGAGGATCACCTGAGCTCGAGGCCAGCCTGAGCTACATAGTGAGACCCTGTCTCAAAAAACAGAATGAGACAAAAAATACCTTTTAGAAAGTGCTATCTTATGGATTAAGAAACTTGATTGATTGATTGAGACAGGATCTTGCTATGTGGTTCAAAATCTTCCTATGTAGGATCAGGCTGCCCTTGAACTCAGGGGGATCCTCCTGCCTCAGCCTCATAAATTCTGAGCTCACAGGCATGTGCTACCATACCCAAAGGAATTAGATTTATTATCACAAACTAAATCATGCCTTTCTCTTTTTTGAGACAGGGCCTTGTTTTGCAGTTCAGTTTACTAAGAAGTCTTTTGGAATTGCATACTTTTTTGAAAACTTATTGCACGCATTCCTTTGTTCTTTTTTTAAATTATAAAAAGACAATTTACTTGAAGGTGGGGAAGGAGGAAAAGAGAGATGACAGACAGCTACTCTTGACCAGTCGGGAGAATTAGAAAGTCAATCGCTCCCATCTCTCTGTTCTTAAAGTTTTTGCTCAATATTATGTATTGAGATTCGTCTAGAAATGTCTTCATTTGCATAACTGTGCAGTGTTCTAAAATACTACGATCAGGTTATTTACCCATTTTATTCTGAGGGGTGTGCGGTTGTCTGCAGACTACATCTGTCGCCAGATGCCGCCGGAGCGTCCTGTGCCTGGGTCCCGGGAACGAGAAGTCTTCCGGGGTTTTATCGGAGAAGAATTGCCTGCGTCCAGCGTCTGCGCTGGACTCCGATGTTTCAAAGCCGTGTTTGAAGGCTCGTACCAAGCACGCTTTCACCCACAGCGTGAAAGTTTTGGCCATCTCGTCTTCACCTGCTCTGGATGTTCACTGTGGAGGCTTCATTTGCAATCTTGATGTTAATGAAGCTGACTGTCACTTTAGACGCTTGGGGAACCTGTATTTCCCAGCTGTGAAATGCTCTCTCCAGTATTTTGTCCGTGGTGGATTCTGTTGAACTCTTTGTCTTTTTCTTACTGATTTGCAGAAGTTGATATACTGGGGACTGTCCTGCTAACTATAAATGGGGTCTTCTCCCCCAGATATTAGCTTATCTTTTCAGTTTCTTTGTGGTGTCCTCTGATGAAATTGTATTTATCAATTTATTGTGTTTTTTCGTGGTGGCTAGTTTTGGGGATTAAACTCAGGGCCTTACACTTGCCAGGCGGGCGAACTACCATTGAACTAAATCACCAACCCTCAACTTAGTGTATGTTAATATAGGTCTACCAGTTTGTTTTCCTTTGTGGATTGTGTCTTTGGTGTTACATATAAAAAATCACTTATAACTCAAGTTTATAAAATATATTCCTGACCAGTCATAATGGCACACACCTGTCATCCCACACTCAGGAGGCTGAGGCAGGCAGATCATCATGAGTTGTTCAAGGCCAGCCCAAACTATATATAGTGAGACCCTGTCTAAACCGCCCCCCTCCAATATATATTTCTGTTTAATTTACTAAACATTTTCCTTTTACATTTAAGTCTTTAATCATCCTGCATCAGTTTTAGTTTCGATAAAATTAATCCTTTAGAAGAGTTTTCATGTTTGGTATGAGGCAGGTTTTCTTTCTTTCCTGGTACCGTTTCTTGAGGAACTCTTGTCCTCCATAGACTGATGCTACGAGTGGGATAATAAGTTCGATTTTATTGTAACAGGAATGTCCACATCAGGGCTGTCTGGAGTCTTTACTGTCCCGTCGTCTCTCTTCTCCCCGCACCAATTCCACAGTCTCAGCAACCAGAGTCAGAAGGTGACTCGGCAGGGACGTCTCGTCTGTCTTCTCTGGGAGTTTCCTCAGAGATTCTTGGCTATCTGCTCTGCCACAAAAATTTTAGAGTCGGCTTGTTAAATTCTTTAAAAATCCTGATTCTACGGGGTGAGCCCATTTTGGCAAATTGTATGTTTTCTAGGGCTTAACCCCCTTAATCTTTTTCCAATTCATTGGGGTAAGTTCCTTCTTAAAATTCTCATATTTTAAAACTTCACACCTCGTGTAGCTGTGGTCTCACTGTGATAAAGTTTATTGGCTCCACCCCACTTTTTCTTGATATTTTAGATGAATTGTTGCCCATCTTACTAGATGTTGGAGAGCCCATTCTTGAAGGTGTTGACCCTTTCCTTTGTAGCTCTGTTTTCTCTGTTAACTTCTGCCTGTATTTTCAGTATTTTCTTCCTTTGCTTGTTTTGAGACTATTCTCTATTTTTCTGACTTCTTCTGTTGAATTCTCACTGAAAAATATCCATTCTTTTCCAATGTAACCTTTTTTTCTTTTTCTTTTCTTTTCTTTTTTTTTTGAGACAAGGTCTCACTATGCAGTTCAGGCTGGCCTTGAACTCACTGTGTAGCCCAGGCTGACCTCAGACCTGAGGCGATCCTCTTGCCTCAGCCTCCTGAGTGCTGGAATTACAGGGGTGCACCACCATGTCCTGTTGAATGTAAGCATTCAAGGCCTCGGTTTGCCTGTAACTTCTGCTTTCGGTATATCCCATAAGAGAGTGAACCATATTAATTGTTGTTGAGTTATGATTCCCAAATCCAATAAAGATTTCTTCTGGGACCATTATTTTTTCAGAAATGTGTTTCAAACTTTCCAAATGTGTAGTGTTTCCATAGTAAAATTTTTCATTACTGAATTCTAGTATTTTTAGATAGGGGACATGGAATAAATGATATTCCAAATTGAAATGATAAGGTTTGCTTTAGTCTTGTGATCAAAACCCCAAAATCAAATTATTAAAATGTCAGGAAAGGATAAAACTCCAACTTCAGGCTAAAGGTTCTCCCTGGGGAGGGACACAGGGAAAAAAGGTGAGCGGGATGTTAGCTCTATCTGTAATGATTTTTTTCTCTTAAAAATTGTAGAAAGCCAGTAATCCCAGCACACGCCTGTAATCCCAGGATTTGGGAGGCTGAGTCAGGAAGATCCCCATGAGTTCAAGGCCAGCCTGGGCTACATAAAGAGTTCAAGACCAGTCTGAATTGCACAGTGAGACTGTGTCAAAAAAAAAAAAAAAAAAAAGTAAATAAAAAAACTTTAAAAAAATTGTGTAAAGATGCTGGGTATGCTAGCCCATACTTACAGTCCCAGCACTCAAAGCCCAAGCTGGAGGATCATGAGTTTGAGCCCAGCCTGAACTACATAGCAAGACCCCGCATCAGCTGTTCAGGAGGCTGGGGCAGGAAAATCATTTTGCGCCCCACCTGGGCAATGTGGCAAGCCCTCCATCTGAGAGCAACATCGGAACTGCATGAAGAGATCATTTGGCAGAGAGCCATAAGGCTTTCTCTGAAACTCTTGGGCCAGATGCGTTTCATCTGTTTTTATGGTGCCAACACGGGCAGGTTTTTCAAGTGCAGACGAACATATAGAAGTTTGATATAATTTATGCATTTTCAAAACCTTCAAAAATGAAGCTATGTGTTTCTATCTGGGTGCAAATATCCAGAAAAAGATCTTACAGATGACACAAAAGGGTGTCAGTGACTCTTGCTAAGGGGACTGGGAAAGGAGGGCTGTACTGTAGACTTTTGCTTGTTCTGCATGTTTTCAACATTTTTACAACAATGTGTTAAAACACCTTTTTTTTGGTTTTGTTTTTTGAGAAAGGGTCTCGCTATGTAGTTCAGGCAGGGCTTGAACCTGGGCGATCCTCCTGCCTCTGCTTCCCAAGTGCTGGGATTATAGGCACATGCCACCACGCCCAGCTCTAATATACCTTTTTAAATTAAACTAAAATTTAGCAAGATATAGACCAGTAAGCAAAATTGATCACATTTTTTTATCCCATTTTTGTAAACACACGCACACACACACACACACACACACACAGTCCACCAAAAAAATGTATACAGGCAGAACTAAGGTCAAAAAAACATAAAACATACACACAAAACAAACAAAAAACATAAAACACAGAATACAGTTATACTAAGTCAAGGTACACTTTTAGATACATTATCCCTGCTGGAGTACAATAACTTTTTTCTCTTTTTCCTTTTGTCTGTCTTTATTTTGCACTTTGTTTACATATCGAGTGTCTCATATAAGAGAAACCACGCGATATTCAAGCTCATGTGTGCGATTTATTTCACTTTGTGTAGTCTCAAGGTGCATCCGTTTTCCTGCAGAGGACACGGGTTTATCCTTCTTTATGGCAGAGTAGTACTCCGTTCTGAATACCCACATTTTCTGGCAGCTGGCGCAGGTACAGAAGGCAGATGAAGTGCCGATGATCTAGAGCACTCTTAACCCCAAAGCAGTCTGTGCTCCCGCGTGAACAGTACACACTCCAAGAACAGAGGCCCCTGCTGGGACAGAGCTGGAAAACTTCTGTCACTGGACTCTGAAAAAGCAACAGCTAGCACACTTCGCAATGGTGCAGTTCAAGGAGGCTGGTTGTTTATGGGTTTAGAACTGCCATGTCCTGTATGGTGGTCTCTATCCTCGTGTGGCTACTTAAATTCAAATGAATGAAAATGAAATAACGTGAACAATTCAGTTCCTTGGTTTAAATTTATTTCTATTTTTTGGTATTTTGGATACGAGGTCTCACTATGGGCTACGGAGACGCAGGCACCTTCACCCAGCACCTGGCACATAATAAAACACAGTGAAGGGTTCCTAAATAGGAAAACAATTCTGTGGCCCAACTCATTCCCAGGCAGTACTGGCCTTGAACTCCTGGCAATCCTCCTGCCTCAGCCTCCTGAGCGCTGGGATCACAGGTCTCCCCTCCCCGCCAGCCAGGATGTTTCTGAGTTGCCGATTCCAGGCCTCACCACCCTTCTCCTTCCCACACTTCCCACCAGTCCAGGTTCTGGCCTCACTGGTCATGGAAGTCGCTTGAGAAGCCCAGTCTTGTGGGTGGACAGGTTGTGCCTTTGTGTGGCCATAATAAGGTTATTTATGCAGACGGCCATGACGCTGGGAAGATGAAAGCTTCAATGGCAAAGGAAAGCAGAGGCTGGGGAGTGGGGTTCTCCTGCTAGCAGCCAGATAGGATAAATCACCCAGACCATTAACCCTTCAGGGCGAGCGCTTGTAAACCTCCCCAAGCTCACAAAGCAGCCATGTGCACAGTCTTTCCCAAGCCTCCCGCTAGTCACAGTTTAACCCTCCTGGGTCCCTGCACGGGACACTGAACCAGAAAATCACTTTCAAAGTCATCCTCTGAGTCCTTGCCCAGGACGGAAGGTTCCTGGCACATGAGACCAGGAAAGGCCCAAGCAAACACAGATGAAAGGGCCACTTTTTCTTTGGCACCTTGGGGACAAACCCTGCCTAGGACTGGGTAGGGCCGCAGGATTGTTTTCATGTTACGGAACTATTCATGTGTTTTATCATATGCCAGGTGCTAGGCAAAGACAGATCTTTATGCGTTTTCCCCTTTAGTCCTCACAGCCAAACACATTCGGTGTTACCCTTACCCTACTTGACAGGTGGATGAACTGAGGAGGCTCAGAGCCTGAGGTCACAGCTTCCACGGTGCCTGTGTCTGCCTAGACCACGCTCTTGGCTGCTCTACTTCTTCTTCCTCATCTTTCTTAATCTACCTAGACATGAATTAGGATTTCTGGGGCTTCTAGAAGCTGCCCACACAAAGGGACTCTAGAAGAAGCACACTTGTTAACCGAGGGGTGGGCACACACCCACAGAAGCCAGATTTGCACGTTCAAAAGTCAAGCCTCATTTTCCAAACACGACTGAACCTTTTCGCTGGCAAAGGCCAACCGGGAAGGAAGGTCAATACATCGCTCGGACGTGAGCATCGACTGCGTCCTGCTCGCCTGGCCATCCGGGAGAGACGGGGTGAGGGAGTCCCACCAAAGCCAGAGCACATCGGGGCACGTCCGAGTGGTGAGCCTCCGTGTTCAGGTGGAGACACCCCACACTGGCGTCTCTGAAGTCCTCTTTCGAGGCGAGATTTGTGGAAGTTTTGCCCTAATCCTCAGCCTCAGCCGACAGATCACTTTATTGAGGGCTTACAGGGTGCCAGGCAGCGCTTTGGCTGGAAGTCCTGCGGAATAGATAAGAGGGTTATCTCAGCTCCGGAGGCAGCAGACGTGTGGCCGCTGGGCAGAGAGCTCCTGTCAGCAAGGACTGTGCCCCGGGCAGGGCGGCAGTGTGGGGCGCCGGGCTTGGCCGGCGGGTGGTGTGTGGGGTGCTACTGGCACCTAGTGGGTGGGGGCCAGGGACGCCGAACAGAATCATCCTCTTCTCTCCAGTAAAGCGTTAGGTGGCCCCAAGTGTCAGTATGTCTGGGGAGGAGAAACCCCGTCTGAACAAAGAGAAGGTTCACACTGTCTGGGGAGCCCTCACCCCAGGCTTCGGGGGCACGCTTGCTAATGGTCAGCTGGAGGGGTAGGAACTCTTGCTTATTTGATATTGGACATTACTGCACATAAAAGAGACACACAGAATGACTTGCTGAGCGAACAAACGAATGAATGAATATTAAATAGCACTCACAGAGGACATTCCGCCTACCAATAGCCTCTCACCAGCAACGTCTCATTGGAGTCTCACAATGAACCCCAGAGGAAAGCGCTTCTGCTCTCTGTCTCCGCAGACTAAGATACAGGACAGAAAGAGAAGGCTCCAGGCCAGGGCCACCCAGCTGGACGGGGACCAAGTGAAGTCCTGTGGACAGGAGGGTCTAAGTTACGTTCTAACTGCACCACCTTACCCCCAAATCTCTAAAATCAAGAACAACTTCCAGGGTGCCCATACAGAGACTTCTTTCATAGTACAAGAGTTTGCGACTATATTCCCCCTTCAGCAGTGTCCCTTCTCCTTTCTCAAAAGATTCGGTGGGTACGGTGGCACAGGATAATAATGGAAACTACTCAGGAGGCTGAGGCAGGAAGATTACTAAGTTTGAGCCCAGCCTAGGCAACTTAGTGACTTAGTGGGACCCTGTCTCACAATAAACTAAATCAAAAGGGTTGGGGATGCAGTGCATTGCTTCCTGGGTCCAATCCCCAGTTTGGGGAAAAAAGTTTTTTCATTTGGCTCTACTAGAAGCCATATACTATAAATAAATAAAAGGGACCCAGAAACAGCTTTAAAAAGACCCCAAAGAAAAAGTTAAAAATACTTAGTTCACACGTGGGGATGAACTAGTACAGGGATTTTCCCCACAAGCGGAAGGCTGCTTGCCCAGGACAGGAGGGCGATTTCCCAGCCTGGCGGCCTTGACTCCTCCAGGATCCTGACAGAGCATTTTAACGAGTGGGGCTCACCATTGTATTTCCATTTTATGACGTCTTTTTATATTCCAGAGGGGAGGATTCTGAATAAAAATGAGCTGGGCTTTTAGGGCTGCTTTTTATGATTAGCATTTGGTAAAAAACATCCTTAATGAGGCGGTAAGAGTCATCCTGCACCCCATTGTGGAGGAGGCCTAGGAGCTCATAAACCCCTGAAAAGCCGCTGGGCAATTTATGATCCTTGATGCCTCCCTTCCTGACACGCCACTTCCAGGGGCCATCTTTAGTTCTCTGCTTCCTGCAATTTACACTCCAAGCTGCTTCGCCCATCTGAATTAAACCTGATCAAGGGTCAGAGCGGGATCCCTCCACCAAACTGCTGGCCTCCGAGAAGGTCGCCCTGTCCACCCCAAAGTCAGTCCATTTTCCAGGGGATTTGGAAGGATGCCTGGCTCCTGGAAATTATTAGCGTTTCTCTCTCTCCTCTTTTGAGACAGGATCTCACTATACAGTTCAGGCTGGCCTCCAATTCGAGGCGATCCTCCTGCCTCAGCCTCCCGAGTGCCAGGATTACAGGTGTGCGCCAACACACCTGGCTGTATTTCTCTCTTTGCTGGCAAGAAATTTAACAGTGATGATGCTGGGAGGAGGTGGGGGAGGTAGGGACCCAACCAAAGCAAACCCAACTACTTGTGCTTTTCAGCGGGGAGAAGAATTTCTGGGTGGACTGCAGATGATTTGTCGTCGTCTGTACCCTTCCTGAATTAGACCTCCAGTTAGGTTGAAGGATTCCTGCGGCCTCCTGGAGGATGTGCCACTCATCGGTGACAAAACACAAATGCTGTGGGACTCCCCTGAGAAGAAGTGCCCAGAGCGGGCAAATTCATAGGATCAGTGTGTGGGCCGTGCTGGGCAGCGCCGGGTGAGGGGAACGGGCTGTTAGTCACTCTCCAACGAATCAGCAGACGAAGTTTCGGCTAAACAAGACAAAGGAGCTCTGGGGTCTACTGCCTCAAGCCGTCCCTTCAGGTGAGAGCAAGCCACACACTTGAAGTCCCCTGAGAGGCCAGCACGTCACAGCCCAGGGGCCGGGCGCTCATCCGGAGTGAGGGCCTGGGCTTATCCCCAGCATTGCAAAAGAAAAAGGAGAGAGTGGATTTCTGTGATTTCTGTGCTCTTGCCACAATAAAATAAGACAACAACAGTAAATCAGCATTTGGGATGGGGACTAATGGCAGATTTAATCTTACCATCTATGACTGGAAGCTAAAGGGAACCGGTTTCATCCTTCACACCTTCCTTACGGCTGCCAAGCGCATCCTCCTCTGTTTTCAAGAAATGAGAGTATGACAGAGTATAGACTGCTATTGACCTTTGCTGACGTGACTCAGTAATTGCTATTATTGAATATTAGACAGTTACCTTTTCATGGCTATTATGTTGTAATATGAGCATTTCACCGAGCGACTACAGGTCTTTTTTATAGGTCTTTTTCCCCCTCTTTGGTGCTGGGGATTGAATTTACGACCTTCACACTGAGCTACACCCCTAACCCTTTTTATTTTAACTAATTAACAATTTATTTTTTGAGGCCGAGTCTGGCTATGTAGCTCAGGCTGGCCTCGAACTCATGGTGATCCTCCTACTTCAGCCTCCCCAGTGCTGGGATTACAAATGTATACCACCACACCCTGGTCGATTTATTTATTTTGGGGGGGAGCATTGCAGGGGATCAAACTCAGGGCCTTGTGCTTCCTAGTTTATTTTTTATTTGATGGGGGGGTGTCGGGGATTGAACTCAGAGCCTTGTACTTGCTAGGCAAGCAAGCACGCTACCACTGAAGCCAAATCCCTAACCCTTATTTTTCTTTCCTAACCCTTATTTTTGAGATGAGGTCTTACTAAGACACTTAGTTGCCTAGACTGGGATCAAACTTTAGATCCTCCAGTCTCAGCCTCCCAGAGTGCTAGGATTACAGGTATGTGTCACCACACCTGGCTTTTCATTTGTCCTTTTGACTGAATACTATTTATATTAACATGAAAATAGGTATTTCTATTTCTGTTGAGGGGTCGTCTTTGAAAAAGAAAAGTATAGGCCTTTAAAAGTATTTCCAGAATTTGAGGAAATAAATAATTCCTATGTGACATGTGTGTGTTTGCTCTTCTGGAGAGATATTGTAAGGAAACCCCTTATGGCATGGTGTTGGAAGGTCAGAGTTCAAGTCTCGTCTCGCACTTGGCCACAGAGTGATCTGCACTGATTAGTCGCTGACCCCAAACGTCCTTAGCACGGTGAGCCTGACGTACCTATGTCTCTGCCTTATGAAATCATTGCTAGTTATTTTCATTGCAATGGACAACTATTTAATTCAGTGTGAACTCTGACCCACGTACTGTAAATATACCACTTAATTCATGAAATGGAATGGGGATAGTTATTACCATACTCATGTAACTGTAAGGATCCCACCACACCTCAGAGAGGTTTAAGTGATTTGTCCACCATCACGAAGCCTGCAAGTAGCAGATCAGGGATGTGAACCCCCAGACAGTGAGTGTCACACTGCGCTCCAAACCATTCAGGGTAAGTCTGCCGGTGGATGTGGGTGTGAATGTGGTGGCCGGAGCTGGTGGCCAGAGCCGTGGAGCTGTCTCTGAAAGCCTGGGTGTGAAGGATGTGATGGAGATGGCACAGATTTCTGAGCAGAAAAAGGCCCTGGGGATCAACTCATTAACCAACCTGATGTTAGGAGATGAATCTGGGCGCCTAACTTGGGTCGTAAACTAGGAGAGAGATCTCAGATAAGAAGAAAGATCCCTAGCTGCTCCTTGCTGCCTGTGGAGCGGGTTAATTAGTTACCCAGGCTCAGAAGGAAGCCAGAAGCCTGGACCGGATCGGAGCTGTGTGACCGAGTTGTGTGCTCTCTAGATCTTAGTTTCTGAGTCTGTGGTGGGAAGGGGTGAGAGTAATTACAAAAGGAGTAGATGAATTTGACACAGGTGAGATGCTTAAAATAGTGCTCGACACATGATGACTCACAAATGTGTCCCCATTCTGGCCACCACTAATCTTTCTAAAAATTATGCTATTCCTACTTGATGAGTTGGGGCCGGGGAGTTAGCTCAGTGGTTAGAGTGCTTACCTCACAAGCACAAGGCCCTGAGTTCGAGCGCCAGCACCAAAAAAAAAAAGGATTTCTACCTACTTGATGAGTTGAGTATACACAGAAATCCTCAGGTACCACTACCATCTTTATCAAGTCGTTTCCCCAAACTGCTGATCTGATCATGTCACTTCCCTGATTAAAGCTTTTCTGTAAAATATTTGCAAATCATATATTTAATAACAGACTAACATCCAAAACATAAAAAACTCTTACTGTTCAATAATTGTTTTTAAGTAATCCAATTAAAAATGGGCCAAAAAGTTGAAAGGACATTTCTCCAAAGATGATATATAAGTGGCACACAAAATGATGCTCAAAAAAAAGAAGCAACAAGATATGTCATGTACAGGTACAAATCCCCTATGATGAATATTATCACTATGTACATCTAAAATGTACCATTAAAATAAAATAAAATTTTAAAAAAGATGCTCAAAGCTGGGCATAGTGGTGCAGGCTTGTAACCCTAGCACTCTGGGAGGCTGAGACAGGAGGATCACAAGTTCAAGCCCGGCTGAATAAAACTTTTAAAAGGGGACGCATCTCAGCGTGAAGACCCGAGTTCAATCCCCAGTACCACAGACATGCGCTACCTGTAACACGAATGAGCCTTGGAAACATTATGCTAAACGAACGAAGCAGGACACAGAAGGAGCATCCATTGCATGATTCCATCTCCATGGAATGTGGAATAGGCAAAGCCACAGACAGAAATGAGATCAGAGGTCTTCAGGCCTGGAGGGAGAGGAGGATGAGGGTGTTCGTTAATCAGTCTGTCTCAGGATGGAGAGAGTGAAATGTTCTTGAATTAGATAGTGATGATGATTGTGCAGTTCTGTGAATGTACTAAAAAAAACGCCAAATGTGCACTTTACAAGGTGCTTTGGGAGGTGATGCTAAACTGCACCTTGTAGGATGACACCGAAGTTGACCTGTGGCTCTAAACGTCATTTTGTAAAGGACATTTGAGCGTAGACACACAGTGGTGTCCACCTGTGTATAGCTGCCCACTCATTTTTACTTTGTCCTTTGCTGTCTGTACCGTCACTCAGTGTAGATTTTTGCTTATAAAATTGTTATTTGTATGCTTTCCTGTTAGACCCCAAATAAATATTTCCTTGTGTGGAAAAAAATGGTCGCAATATATGAGCTATGTCTCAATAACAATACAGTGACGGGCTTGGGGCACGTCCCTTTCTCTAGCTGTCCGTGGCCATCAGGGAAAGCAGGAGCCGCCACTTTCTGCTGTCCCTCAGCTCTCCATGCCGGGACCCTGCTGCCCTCTCCACCTCCTGGGCATCCCGCGCCATTCACTCAGGCGGCTGTCACCTGGCCTCCTCTCTGGCCTGTTCCCTAGTGCTCCCGTCAAGGCGCTACTCAAAGCATAACTAAATTACTGGTATAATTTTACTTAAACATTTGCTTCCCTAATTTGAGTCCGCGAGTGCCAGGCTGGTTGTTTTGTTCATCTCCAGCAACCAGAACACAGCCTGACACGTGGGAGGTACTCGGCGGCCACTGCCGGGCAGAGAGTGATCGTTATGAAGTGACTCGATTGAGACGCTGCAGTTCACGGCACAGGATTAGGCTGACAACCAGACGCGTCCTCCTGAGTGGCTCTCTGCAAAGCCAGCCTTTTAGGATTTGCTTTCTGGGAAACAAAAACTGTACTACTTAACCCGACTCAAAGAGCAACTTTTTCCCCGAGTTTGACATCTGCCAAGGCTGTGCGACAGCGAGGGGCGAGTCAGGAGGGACCGGACAGCTGCATAGCCTCATGGTTGAGCCTGGGCTTTGGAGCAGGAGTACAAATCGTGGCTCGGCTGCTCACGTGCTACGTGACCGTGACCACGTGTTTTTAATCTCTCAAGCCCTTCGTTTCCTTATCCCGTAAAATGGGCCTAGTAATGGAGCTTACCTAATAGGGCAACTGGAGTGAGTTTGAACTAATGAAAGTAAAACCATTTTTTTTTTTTAATTATCTCTAGGAGACAGGGTCTCACTGTATAGACCAGCTAGCCTGGAATTTGTGATCCTCCTGCCTCAGCCTCCTGAGTGCTGAGATTACAGGCCTTCGCCGCCACACCCAGCTAAGTAAAATTCTTACAGGAATGCCCAGCACGTAATTTCTACTTAATGTGTGTTAGCTGTTGTCATTATTTAGCATGTCTGGTTTAAACAAATGAAATACACCTGAAAACAGCCTCAAGGATGTTAAGGTCTCCAAACTGCACTATCTAACGGGATCGCCAGCTCCGAAGGGCGCCTGGCCACACACCGCAGGTCCTTGTTAGGAGCAGGGTCTGCGCAAGCGGGCGTGGACCAGGCCGAGGCGGCAGGGCGGGCGAGGAACAGTCGTCTGCAGCCGGGTCAACGTGTGACCCTGTTTGATGTCTGATCGGTTTAAGGAGACCTCGTTTATAGATATTATCGATCCTTCTCCACGGACCTCGCGGCCCCAGCCCCGTAACTCGCACACAAGGCGCGTTCTAGGCTGCTCCTGCGGGGCCCAGCTCTGCAGCCCGGCGCCGGGGGCACTTGAAAGCGGAAACCACCAACCAAAGCGGGAAGATGCGAGAACCGGCTTTGGCAGGGACCAGAGAAGGACGCAGTTTACCTGGCACAGTTGAAGCCCCGGGATGCGGCGGCGCCGCCTGTTTTCCCGCCCCGAGAGCTCCAGGACGCCGACTGGGGGCCATAAATTTCAGCGCGCAGCAGGATGCACAAATACGCGGTCTTCGGGACGCGGACCGACTGTCCTGAAGACCAGGCTGACGGGAGCAGAGCTGTCCCGAGAGCCAGCCTCCTCGGTCTGATGGTGAAGCCTGCAGGGCGGCTGCCGGAGAAATGTTCGATCCAAATGTTTTTCGCTGATTTGCAGCTGTGCGTCTTCTTGCCGGCCGATGCCGGATCTCACCAGGAATTAGGAATTAAGGAAGCGTTTTTCCACAGAACCTGGAAACTGGAGAGCTCGTGCACCTAAAACAAGTTACAGTTTACTGCTGAGGAATTCTCAGTGGCTAATGAATTTCAACGAAGAGATGGAAAATGAAATTGGGCGTAGTGGCGCACACCTGTAATCCCAGCACTTGGGAGGCTGAGACAGGAGGATTGCTGTGAGTTCGAGGCCAGCCTGAGCTACACAGTGAGACCCTGTCTCAAAAAAATAAAATAAAATAAAAGCAGGCATTGTGTGCCATGTCAAGCAATTCCAATTGCAATTTAAATATTTAAGTTAAAACCATCCTCTAGACTTCCTAGAGGAATTTTTGGAATATATCATCTAAAGGAGAAGCCTTTCCCAACCCTCTTTTCCTATTGTAGAGAACCCTGATCTTGACCTACAATTACTTCACTCGAATTTATATTTTGATCTGTCCTCACCATTAAACCAAAGTCCACAAGGACAGGAGCTTTATTTTTCTCATCCATCTACATATCCTCAGTACAGAATCAGGCACACAGTAGGTGCTCAATAAATGTGTTGGCTGAATAAATGAGTAACAAAATTGGTATCTAGAGTACCAAGTCCTGCACTGTGTGATGGTGCTGATGGGATTTGATCTTGGTACTTGACGGCGCTGTCCAATAAATTAGCTAGAGCAGCTATTTGGATTTAACTTTAAAGTAATGAAAGTAAAAAATTCAGCTCCTCTGACTTGCTAGTACATTCCGAGGGCTCCATACCCACATGTAGCTGACAGTAAAAAGTATACATATAAGACCAATCTCTCTCTGTCTTTCCCTCCTTCTCTTCCTGCAGTGCTTGGCATTAAGCTGGGTCTTTCACACTGAGCTACATCTCCAGCCCTTTAAAAACTTTTTTTTCAAGACGGGGTTTCCCAGAGTTTCCCAGGTTGTGCTCACACTTGTGAGCCTGCCTCGGCCTCTCGGAGAGCTGGGATTCCAGGCACGTGCGCCACGCAGGCTAGAACATTTCTACCCTCCTGGAAGTTCTGTGGACACAGCTGATTTGGATCAGTAGCTAACTGAGGAAGAGTTTTGCTTCCCAAGGAGCCTCTGGCAACGTTTGGCATTTGGTGGGCACGACTTGGGGGTGCGGCTGGTATCTGTAGGTGGAGGCCAGGGACGCTGCTGAGACCCCACTGTGCACAGGACCATCCCCGGAGAATTGGTCCACAACGTTAGTAGGACTGAGGCTGAGAAACGTGGTCTATAGGAAGGCGCCTGGTGACGGCTTTCTCTGTATGATCACAATGCTAAATTCCCCGCTTTGGGGTGGGTTAATTTGTAATTAAAAGCCTGATGAGGGCAGTTTAGTGCACACGGCCTGACTCCAGTTTCCTGGCTCAAATTCCTGGAATTCCTCAGTATATTTTGACCGGGATTATTAAACTCCGGCAATCATCGTTCATTGCCCAGGTGTGTTTTCAAACGTCCACACCTCTCTGTGACTAGACCAAGACCCCTTTCGTAGCATCCGCATCACTGATAGAAAAGGCATTTCCAAGACCGTGTTGTTCCATCTCAAGGGTCTACAGACGGTGGACCTGGAGCCAAATCTGCCCAGAGCTAAGAATGGCTTGTACTTTTTTAAATTTTATTTTTTGCTGTCCTGGGGGTTGAACCCAGGAAGCACTGAGCTACACCCAGGTCCTTGTCTATTCTGAGACAGGTGCTTGTAGAGTTGTCCAGGCTGGCCTCAAACTTGCAATCCTCCTGTCTCAGCCTCCCTGGTAGCTGGGATTACCGACGTCCGTTTCCATGCCCTGCTGAAATGTTTTTAATTGGCTAAGAAACAAGTAAACAGAGAGTAATATTTTATGATCCATGAGAATTATATGAAATTCAAATTTCAGTGTCTATAACATGTAATAGGAACTCAGTGGTCTCATCACAGACACCATCTGCCCTCCAAAGCTGGGGTACTTGCTGCCACCCTTTACAGAAAAAGCGTGCTCATCCCTGCCCTGGACAAGAAAGAGCTGGAGTTCTCTCCAGCTGGAGTTTTCTCCTCCCCTACTCCCCCCGCTTTTTTTTGAGACAGGGTCTCGCTGTGTAGCCCAGGCAGGCCTTGAACTCACAGTGATCCCCCTTCCTCCTGCCTCAGCCTCCCAAGTGCTGGGATTATTCCCCTTTGTTCTTTTTTATTTTATTTATTTGGCATGATGGGGATTGTACCCCAGGGCCTGCTGGGCAAGCACTCTGCCAGTGAGCAGCATTGGCCCTTTCATTTTCTTAAAGTCATAATTATCTTGATAATTTGTAGGTGTAGACCCAGGCGAGTGCCTGAATGGACATCCCTGGGGAAGCTGGATTAGCTGCCACGCAGGGGCGGTCATATGAAAGAAGAATTCAGGGGACAAAGCCCCTTGGTTGATGATTTCTGTGGGTATAAAGGAGCTGGTCGTGGTGGCATATGCCTGTAATTCCAGCACTCAGAAGGCTGAGACAGGAGGATCGCTGCAAGTTTGAAGACAACCTGGGCTACACAGTGAGACCCTGTCTCAAAAAACCCCAAAACACAACAACAACAAAAAGCACAAAGTGGCTGACCTGTTTTGTCAGTTGTGCGGCGCATCGCACGGTTGCTAACACTCCCCCCCACCGCAGTGCTCATGCTTAGCTCCTTGGCTTCACGAAAATAATTGCTGGGGAGCAAACTGACTCAGCCCTCTGCCTTTATCTGCCGACCAAGGGGCTCAGCTGGTGCCTGTATTGTTTATGGACAAGCAGGACGGGGAGGGGTGGGGATAAAGGTACGACTCGGCCAGGGAAGATGGTGTAGTGAAAGCATTCATGGATTTTTGTTCTTGCTTTTTTACTCAGAGTCAGGTTTTCCCTCCAAGCTGTCCACGACCCCCACAGGAAGCTGCCCTGGGCTCCTCTGCCTGTGAGTCCTGTTAAACTCTTTCTGACTAGGTTGGCATCTGGCTTTTTAAATCCTTGTTGTCTTTGTGATTATGGTTCTTTGGAGACAGAGTCTCACTGTGTAGCGCAGGCTGGTCTCAAACGGGCAGCGATCCTCCTGCCTCAGCCTCCCAAGGGCTGGGATTACAGGCATGTGCCACCACGTCCGGCTGTTTTTGTGATTATGATACCAACATTTATGTGATGGTGGCTATTACAACCTGTCCAGTGAATGGACTTCTGCACATTCTGAGAATGTCTTTAGCTAGGAAGAAAGGAAAGGCTGATTGGAAAAGATGAGTGAGCGCTGGGAAGAGTTGTGAAGATCCTTTTACTCCAGTTGAGCTTTCACTTTAGGGTACAGCACCGGTGGCTTCTGATTCGCCTTGGAATTTTTAGGAACGAAAACTTGCGTCTTGGAAGGATGCACACCCTTGCCCCACACCCTCAATTTACAACCCAGTCGACTCTGGTTACAGCAGGGATTAAGCAGAGGGGTCTGGGGGAAATTTCCCAGCGCTTAATTTGTAAAACCAAAACCTGGGGCAACTGGCAGGAAAAAAAAATTAGTACCCCAAAAGCAAAAGTGGACAAGGATGACTCTGGCGGGCCTAAACCCAGTTTGTTAGACGTCACCCGACGTGTGCAATACTGAAAGTGGCCTCCTTCGTGACATGCCTACTCATGGGACAAACCATCCGAGGGCCACTTATCTCCTCTGATGTGACCGAGATGCTTTTGATGTCCCTTTGCCGGCCATGCACAGAGCACATCTTAGGTAAGATCTGCGAGAAGAAAACGCATGTCCTGAGTCTCAGCTTCAGCAAGAATTTTCATGGAATAGTCTTTTCACAAGGGATGGAACCAGGCTCAGCCTGGTGAGGCTGGAGAAGTGGTTGAAATCTTGGACAGGGAGGGGCGTGGCGTTCAATCCATGTGCATGTGCACACCTGTACACACGAAGAGGAGAAGAAACACTTTATTCTGGTTGAATGGGGGGAAAAAAATGGAAAGAATCCTTTTTTTTTTTGGTGCTGGGGATTGAACTCAGGGCCTTGTGCTCACGAGTCAAGCACTCTAACCACTGAGCTAAATCCCCAGCCCCGAGAATCCTTTCATGATGTATGAAAATCACAGGAAATTCACACTTCAAAGTTCATTAAGAAAGCTTCACTGGAATGTAATTCTGGCCCCTGAAGCCAAAATAATAAAGAAAAGAAAAGCAATCTCGAGGGAAGACAAAGGATGACTTGGCTACTCTTTGCTCCATTCTTACCTACTCAAGGGTCTGGGGAGAATTTTGGGGGGAGTGCTGGGGATTGAACTCAGGGCCTGTGCTTGCTGGGCAAGTGTTCTACCACCAAGCTAAATCCCCAGCCCCAGAGAATTTTAGATGTATATAAGCAATCCAGGATTTGCAGTAATGGTAACCTGGAGGGTCTGCCTTCCCTGTTATAGTTCTTTTAGGGACATTTTATCTCAGCAATCTTATGTAAAATGGAAGAGAAGCAGATGCTTCTCTAGCAGGAAAAGGTTTGTAAACTGATGCTTGTTATAGCCTGGCACAGAATAGGTGCTCAACAAACCTTAGCCATTACACTTATCAGGTGGTGAATGTTGAGAGCCATTCTTCCTGCACTCGTCCATCTCCCATGGTTGGAGAGGCAGACATTGGTATAACTTCATCGGTGAGCCATCTGGAGGTGCCTTGGAACTTTAAAATCCACAAATCCTTTGATTTATCAATTTATAGGCATTTACCCTGCAGATAAACTCCCTTTCCATGTGCCAAACAGAATTCATGTTTTTGTTTGCTTTGAACCCCATAGTGCGTGTATTATTCTTTTAGCTCCGCTTTATTAGGGCATACACATTTAGGATTATGTCACTTTTGAGCTGACCCCGTTATCATTTTGACCTGTACCATTTTGTTCCCAAGAATATTGTTCAGGTTGAAATCTACTTTATCTGAATTCAGTAGAACTTAGTGCTTGCGTGGAGAGTCTTTCTCAATGAGTTCCTTCTATCTGTGTGTTTATATTTAAAGTAGGTCTCTTGGAGAAGGCCTAGAGTTGAGTCTTGCTTTTTTAGGCAACCTGACAATCTCTAACTTCAGTTGGAGTATTTAGATCATTTACACTTACAGAAATCTTTTGTTTGTTTTTTTTTGTTTGTTTTTTGAGACAGGGTTTTGCTATGTAGTGCAGGCTGGCCTTGAACTCACTGTGTAGCTCAGGATGGCTTTGAACTGGCAGTGATCCTCCTGCCTCAGCCTCCCAACTGCTGGGACTACTGCTGTGCACCACCACACCCAGTTTAGACTTTCACTTTTAAAACCATATAGTCACACAGTCTTCAAAACTTTAAATAATAAACAGAATTTATTTGGAAATAAAATCACTTAACTGCCAAATCAAACCAATTTCAAAAATTTCTAATTACTTCAAGATAAATGAACAGGTAGCAAGATAAATGTTGGGGGACTCAGCTGAGAAAATCAGCTAGGGCACTCACGGGAATTTCAAGAGCCAGGAGGAGCAGGACAGGGCTGCCGGGTTGGGGACCCCTCACCTGAAGCAAACAGGCCACCATGGGGCTCTTCGTTGGTGGGCGGAGAAAGCAGTTTTCGTGGCACGACAAAGCAGAGTTGCACTCTAATGCGTCACACTCCCGGTGGGTGCAAAGGTCCCTCACTGCCGTGCAACGCCTAGCGCTGAATCACTGTGTCATAGACACAAAGGAAAACGTAAGAGGATGCTTCATGCCTTCATTACTAGGAATTCAGCATCCACATTTAAATGCAGTCTGTTGGTTCCAATATGCACTCAGGTTTTAAAATATTTTTAAAGAATGCTCAAAATATAAAGGAAAATGTTCAGTAGCTTCTTTTCCCCAACAGTTGCCAGGCGCTCACTCGCTGAAAGAGAAACAGGGGAACCCGCATTGTATGTATTTGCAGTCACCCAGCCCCTCCTTAGACGGATAGTCACATGGATAGTGTACACCTTTCCTAGCCCTCTCCCATGACAGCAGGCCTTAGTTCACCTCTCTAGCAGGATACAGAGACACCTACTCCTCCCAACTTTCCGTGGCTGTGCAGCCCTCTCCCTGTGCCGGGTTAGCAACTGCCACTATTGACGTCTTGGTCCGCTTTACAGATGGCGGAAAACTTTCCCAGAAGCCCCTCAGCAGATTCGCTCTCTGGCATCGCGGGCCAGTACAAAGCCCTGACAACCCTAGTTACCTGGCTGCGCACAGGACCATCCCTTCAGCGAGAGAGGGTCTGAAAGAGATCCGATGTTTGCAAATTTCAGTCCTTTGCAAACTTCCCTCCCGCTCTTTAGCGTATCTATGAGTCACTTGTAAAGTCACAAGTTAATACTCTCCTTTAAACCATCCATCTTTATATTGATTACTTTTAACATTTAGTCTCATCCTTGGAAAGAATTATGAACCGTTGTATTGGTTTGTTATGTATGTTTCTGAGATCACCTAAAACATGTACATAACTACTATAATAAGAAATGTTTAGCTGGGTGTGGTAGCACACACCTGTAATCTCAGTACTCTGGGAGGCTGAGGCAGGAGGACCACAAGTTTCAACCCGATCTGGGCAATTTAGTGACTTAGTAAGATATTGTTTCAAAATAAAAAAACACCTGAAACACTGTCATTCTGGGGGGAGGGGCACATACCACCGTTTAGGTAATACTGAGGTAAAATAGGTCAGGGGCTCCTTTTGGAAGATCTATTCTTCTGTGGTTTTTTAAATGAATGGCACAAAAAGGGAATGAGATGTTTTGGGTTAGTCCAAAGTAATGAAACCAAAATAAGATGGAAGAGAGAGGGATCATTCAAAATGTAACGTCATAGCCCAGATCGGATCCTGGAACAGAAAGAAAGACACGAATAGGAAAATTAGTGACTCCCAACTGAAACTTGACATTTACCGATACTCATTTCTCAATTGCACAGGTGTACTTTGGTATGTGAGAGAGAAAAATCTCAGAAAATTACGTAAAGTGTATATGAAAACTCTCAATCTAATATCGCCACAATTTTTCTGTTAAAACAATTCCAAAATGAGGATTTCCTTAGAGAAAGAAGAGTTGGGAGGTTGGGACTCTCTCGCTGCTGCGATTAACAGGAGCATACTCAGGGTTTCTCGGAGTCCCCGCTGTACAAGACGGCTTGGGAACAAGACAACTATTAAAATGTTCGTTTTCAATTGCCCCCACACAGAAGACAGGTCCTCAGATGCCCGGGAGGTGAGTTTAGTTTTTAAATCTCAGCTTTCTATCAAAGTTTGATGGCGACCTTCAGAAATTCTCCTTCCCTTGGCTTCCGTGGGCCTAACCCTCAGAGTGAACCGGTTGGTCTCTATATTTGCTATTTGCATTTCCAGAAATACGAGGCGGGGAAACTTCCCAGGCGGAGGATGCAGCTCTTTGAAATCAGACCCGTTGAAAGTTGGGCTTCTGGACATTAATAAGGAAGAACAGACAGTGTAGATCAGTAAGAGCTGCTGAAAATAAGACCCACATTAGCATAAGGCACGGCCTGTAACCAAGATGAATGCCTTTTCAGACCAAACCAGAGCACGGAGCTGTATCTTTTAGGCTAATCGCCACAGGCAGGATTGCAGAGAGAAAGCAAGCCAGGCTTGGGGGCGGGGAGCGCAGGACACAACTGGCTGCAGAACGCCAAAGTGGTGGAATGAAATGAAATGAGCCTGTGAGTTATGCGGAGAATTCGAGCGGCACCGGGCTGGGTTTTATTAGGCGTGCATTTGAAATTTACACATGTGCAGGGGACGACGCCTTTCACAGCACAGCCGGGGGCGGCCCAGGAGATGCACAGCGAGTTGATTAACAGAGGAGGACAGGATGGAACACCAAATAGCAGGCGAGGGCTCCTTGTCCTGAAGAGCCGCGCTGGAAAAACCCGCGTGGAATTCCAGTCCTTCCCCGACACACCCTGCGTCCAGGACCGTGTTTCCTCCGGCCGCCACCCTTGTGCCCTCTTTAGTTTCTTTTATAATTGGCAATCGCTCCCTGAGAAGTCTCCTCTGGGGATTCAACTAACCCAGCACAAGGAGCTAGTTTTAAGGTAACTGTGATGTTGACATTTGTGTTGGTACGATGTTTGGGTATTTTATGACTTTTTTTTTTTTTGGTGGTGCCGGGGATCGAACTCAGGCCCTTGTGCTTGCAAGGCAAGCACTCTAATCACTGAGCTAAATCCCCAGCCCCTATGTTTGGGTATTTTAAAAAAACATGAAATCAGTACACGTGGGACTTCAGCTATTCCCAGATGCATAAATATTTCAAATCAAATATGTGTTTGTTTAAAACACGTCCTAAGGATATCCATGGCCTGTTTCAAACCCTTTCAGTGCACGTGGTAGTTAAGCAGGTAGAGTCTGGAACAGACTGAGTCCAAACCAGAACCAACTTCCTCAACCGCCCCGTGCTTGGTTCCTCATTATAAACAGGGCCAGCCAGGTGCGGGGTGCAATCCCAGTACTGCAGTCCCAGTACTGCAATCCCAGCACTCTGGGAGGCTAAGGCCAGGGAATCGTGAACGTGAGTCCAATCTGGGCCACTTAGTGGGCTAGCAAGACCCTTTCTCAAGAATAATAATTTTAAAAAAAGGACAAAAAATTGGGAAGAGGATGTAGCTCAATGTGGAGGCGCTGGGTTCAATCCCTAGTAGTACAATAATAATTTAATAATAAAAGTGGGGAGTTGGGGATTTAGCTCAAGTGGTAGAGGGCCTAACAAGTGCAAGGCCCTGAGTTCGATCCCCAGCACCAGCCCCTAAAATAATAAAAGTGGGCTAAAGGGTATACTCAGTGTGATTGAGAAGTAGGGTGACTATTTGATATTTCCACATATTATTATAGCAGACACTTTGCCTTAATGGCTCTCAGAACACTTCCCCTTGCTTCGAACACCCCGAATCCATCATTCTTGCCATGTTCTGAAGCAGTTCTTTTGAGTCTTTAGTTGCTCTGTTCTGACTATCTCTGTGTCTCGGATCAATTCAAATGTTTACCTTCCACGGGCATTTTGACTTTGGGGACAAGCTGGAAGTCGCATGGTGCCAGAGCCAGTGAATAAGGTGGATGAGCACAGGATGAGGACACACAGTAATGTTTTTACCTTTCTGTTGGGTGGCCCTCGGCAGGAGCATTTGTCGGGTTTTCGATCACACCTCACAGACACTCACACGAAAGAGGACACCAGCGCTGCTTCAGATAGTGGCAAGAACGCTAGGATAAGGGTGTTTGAAATGAGGGAGATTAATGACAGTGTGTCTCCTACTGTAATAAATTTTATTTAAACCTTTGCCATATAATTTGATCGCACCCATAAGTGTGCATATAGATAGTGGGTGTGTGCACATGACATGTACAGTGGTGTATGTAGGTATGTAGAGGTGTGTGTACACAGAGTGTGTGTGAGGGTAAAGGTATATGTTTGCATGTAGAGGTGTGTGTGTGGTGTGTGTGTGTGTGTGTAGATTCATGTGTTTGTAGAAGTGTGTGTATGTATGCATGTGTGTACAGGCACGCGTGTAGAGGCATATGTCTGTAGAGGTCTGTGTGTGTGTAGAGGTGTGTGTGTGTAGAGGTGTGTCAGAGTCCCAGGAGAAGTCTCCATAGGCGGGAGCTACGGTTGTGTTGGCGATTCTGCCATCCTGTGGACTGTGGGGCCGGGCTGCCCCCTGGTCCTACCCAGGAGTGGTCTGGCCATGGGAAGGACCGGGTGGCCATCCGGGTGGCCGTCCTGGTGGGAGGGAAGAGCAGGCCAAGTCAGGCTGCGCCACCCCCCCCAACCTGACTGCCTCAGCCTGGCCGCTCAGCTTTCCCCTTGTACCTCCCGGGCTTATCTGTTGTCTTAGGGTCTGACTCTGTTCCCTAATTATTCAACAGGAAATAAACAATAAAAGCAGAGTGTGGTGTAACCCTGCTGGGTCTGCCTGGGAACACGAGCTGGCGGCAGCTCAGAGGGACCTCGGTCTGTGAGCAGGCACAGAGCTCCTGAGGGGACAGTGTGGCCCTCGGGAGTCGGGGGGTGACGCCTTCTGTCCCTCCGCACCCTCCTCCCCAAGTCTGGGCACATGCAGGGCTGGTTTGTCCGCCGGTGGACAGGGACAGGGCTGGGAGGAGCTGGCCCTGGGGGCGAAGCACGAGGGGCTCGTCACCCAGGGCCATCTGGTCATCTCTCTGACTGTGGTCTCGCCTTACTCGCCTTGGTGGCTTCACCTGTCAGTCTGTGTCCCGCGGGGAGCGCCGAGGTCTGTCCTCTGTCTGCATGGAGAGGGAGACGCGATGGAGACCTGTTCCCTCGGCGCCCGTCAGCTGTGGAAGCACCGAGGAGAGAGTGTCCCAGGCTCCGGCCCCCTTGCGGACCTTCCTGGGCCGTCAGGGGACCCCGTGCCCCCACCTGCTGCGCTTCATGGGTGCAGTCACATCTCCTGGGAAATGCCCTCAGGAAAAGGGGGTTCTGCGAACAGTGGTTCAGAGTACACCTTCCGTGGGAAGATTCTGACGGTGCCTTGGGATCCTGAAGGCCCTGATACGTCCTGCACCAGGAAAACCTGATTGGCTTTTTAACACAGAATTTCCCAAGCTCTTTGCCAGCGACTCTCTCTCCCTCTTTAGATGCCTGAGAGTGCATGTTCCCAGGAGCACACTCTGACTTAAACAGCATGTACCTCTGATAATACTCTCCAAGATTCTTTTTAGCTTTCATATTTGTAATGGATTAGTCAGGAATGCGATTGACTATAGTAACAGAAGATTGTGGCTTCCAAGGACAAAGGTTTATGTGTTGTATGTCACCATGAATCTGGGAGCAGAAATCTGTGACCAGCTCTGCTGCACGTGGGTGTCCCAGGGATCAGCTGCCCACGTTTCTGCTTGGCCGTCTTCAACATGTGGCTTTGTCCTCATGGCCACAGGATGGCTGCAACACCTCCTTGTACTGAGTCTGAGTTCCAGCATGAAATATGGAGGAAGAAACAAAAGCTGTCTTCGTATGGTTTTTGTTTGTTTTTGTTTAAGCTGAGAAGTGACTTCCTTTCTAGGAACTCTGCCTACTGGCCAGAGTAGGGTCATGTGACAGCCATAATTGCACAGGAGTCTTGGAAAGCAAGTCTTTAGACCCGCTACCTCTGTGATGGAAGGAGCCGTGGATGGAGGCTTGTGGCTGGCCTCTGAGGAGCTGATACACACTCCTGGCTCCTCGTACACGCCTGGTGCACGGCAGGTGCCCAGTAAGTGCTTGCAATGGGATAGAAGATGCATTATGGGAGGTCTGGGGACTGCTTCCTCTTGGGAGGGGACGTCTGAGTTGGGAATCAGGAAAGCTGGGACTTGGCGGGCTGTGCAGGGAGTAAGGTGCCCGGACTCCTAGGAGCCTGGGTGAGAACTTGCGCCCCGGGGTCCTCGCCACAGGGGCCAAGCCTGTCTGACAGTGCCACGAGCAGCACGGGCCGGGCCACTTGGCGGCCCCCGAGAGGTCTTGCTTCCGACCCAGGATTACCCATCCAGGGGCCAACATGCGGCTTGTCTCAGTCCCGGGGGCTCCCACGTTTATCCATCACCGTGTGACAAGTGACCACCCTCTACCGCACGTCAGCCGACACCCACCATCTCACAGTCTGTGCGGGGCAGGGCTTTGGGAGCGGCTCAGTCACACGGCCCTGGATTGGAGCTGCCACACGTGGCGCCGAGATGTCACCAGCCGCCGTCATCTGAACCTTGCTGGTGTAGAGCAGCCACCTCCCCCCAGGACTGCTCATGGTGGAGGCCTCCGCTGCTGGTGTGTGGCCCTCCCTGTAGGGTGCATGAGTGTCCCGTGACCTGGTGTAGCTACCCCCAGAGCCAGGGGCAGAGAGACAGCACAGCGGTTACCACCACGCCTTTTAAGTAGAGCGAAGCATTTTATTCACTTTTATGTGAGACCTGGCATGACTGAGCTGATTCACTCTATCTCAATTTTTTCCATTTATTTATAAGGATTTATTTCTTTTTCTTCTTCTTGGATTTCTTTTATCGAGATAAATTCACATACTATTAAATTCACCCTGATATATATATATTTTTTATGGTGTTTTGAGACAGGGTCTTGCTATAAAGTCCAGCCTGGGCTCAAACTCTTGGTGATCCTCCTGCCTCAGCCTCCCAAGTGCTGGGATTACAGGCATGGGCCACCACACCCGGCAATAATGGGCAGGGCATTCATTCTTTTGTTTTCTTACATCGCTGGGGATGGTGCCCAGGGCCTCGAACACGAAGGGTCAGTGCTCTGCCGCTGAACCCCACCAGAAGTGGCCCCTGGCTCTTGACCGCAACCCGCCCCGCTCTGTCCCCGGCCAGCCGTGCTCCAGCCATTGCGGCTTCCTCCCTGTCCCCAGATCCCCAAGGTGTCGCCCACCTTTGGACCAAGCCCTGGCTGCTCCCTCGACTTGGGACTCTCCGCCCCCCACTTCCCACGCCTCTCTCTCTCTTTTTCCCCGCTTTGCTCTGGACAGAACACGATGAGCCAGTCATTACCGCTCACCTCTGCCTTGCAACCTCCCAGCTGTCCTGCGTGGTCCCTGGATTCTTCCCTCCGTTGCCCATCCCCTTCCAGCACCAGCACGGTGGCTTTGGGGCCCACTTCCTCCACTGCCGTCTCCCCTGGGGCACACGGTGGGCCTCAGGGGTGATCTGCTGGTCGCCGCCTGCCTATTCCACCGCCGCCCACCTCATCGTCTAGAACTTTCTAAGGCAGGCGCCGTGTCTGGTTTCGCCATGTCTGGTGTGTAGCAAATGCCACCTCGCTGGGCTCCTGCTGCCTTCTGAGCAGCTCAGTGCTGGCCACACGCCGCCTCTTGGCGCCTAAAGCCGCCTGGCGCAGCCCAGCTCGGTCTGTCCCGTTTGTCAAGAGAGGCAGCCACTTGAATTCTGAAATGACGCGTCTCATTTTAAATATTCGCAGTCCACATTTTCAAACATCCTCGTTGCTTCCCGGGTAGCAAACTATCCCAACACTTAATGGCTTCCCACAGCCCCAGGAGCCTGCAGGCCTGGCTGGGTCTTCTGCTCGCAGGCCGCTCAGCTGATCGGGCCAAATCAAATAATCCTCCCAGCTGACACACACTAGAATCGAAACCACCAGCCAGCAGGGAGCTTTTGTATCTAAGGAGGAAAACTCCACCATCCCAGGAAAGGCTGGCATGAAATTAGGGTGACAAGGGAAATAAAGAGTCAAGAGTCGCCGGCCAAGTAACTCAGCTTAGTCTCCAGGAAACGGCTGTCACGGCACTGGGGAGGGACGTGCGGCGATGCGGACAGCCCGGCTGAGACACCTGTCGCTCGTGACACACCAGGGCGGCCAGCCTGGACGCGGCGAGGACCGTCCTCGCGCCTCGCGCGCGGCAATGGGCGGTTGTTCCGTCCTCCGATGGCGGATGGAGGGAACAAGAACTGCAGGCCTGGGCGGGCCGCAGTTGATTCTGAGGCACCATCAGTGGCTCTCGGGGCCGGGGAAGCTCGTTACTCTCATTGTTTCCAGAGTCTTTGTATATTAAGGAATAAAAATTAGGTATTCTAAAACTGTGATATTATCACAATTTACAATATGATAAACATACACAGTTACAAATCATAACTTCTAACAGAATCCCGCAAAAAGAGAAAGCAAACCCAACACAATATAATTGTTCTAGCCAGAAAATTATTTAAAAAACATTAATTCAGCCGGGTGTCATGGAGGACACCTGTTATCTCAGCACTCTGGGAGGCTGAGGCAGGAGGATCACACGTCCAAGCTCAGCCTGGGCAACTCAGCAAGGTAGCAAGACTCTGTCAAAATAATAAATCAGAAAAGGCCTGAGGATGTGGCTCCGTGTGAAGGCCCTGTGTCTGATCCCCAGCGTCACAATAATAATAATAAGAAGAAATGACGATAATAATACTGTTTCATTTACTGTGGCCCAGTGACTGTAGTTGTCAATAATCTTCCTGAAGGTGGAATATTGCGTAGGGCAGTGACTTGGGCTCTTCAAAGCCTTCATGTCAAGGGGAAAGAATGGTGGGAGTAAGGGAGGGCTGTTGCGCTTAAAAGAGACACGGGGTAGAGCTCGCGCCTAGCAAGGCCTGGGTTCGAGCCAGCGCTGGAAAGACAGACAGGTGCGGACAATGACCTGTTACGCTGTTGCACAAATGTTAGGAAAAACAACTAGACAAGAGGGTTGGAGGGCTCCCAACAGAGAGAACTAATAAGCAGATGGAAAAGCCAATGGCCCTGATTTGATTAGTATACATAATACACACATGTCAAAATATCACACTGTACCTCATAAATATATATAATTATCACAGTCGTTAAAAAAGAAAAATAACCCACGTAATGTGTGATTCTGGATTGAATAAACCAGGTGTAAAAGACATTTGGGGGGAAACGATGGTTGTATTTAACAAGCCCTTTTCCACAACAGCCTAATCAGGGAAGCAGCCTATATGTCCCCTGACAGATGAATGGATAAAGAAAATGTGGTATTTATAGCAAACAGAGGACAAATAAAGAAGGATACTTAGCCATAAAGAAGGACACATTTGAGTCGTTTGTAAGAAAATAGATGCACCTAAGACCATAATGTTAAGTGAAATAAATCAGACACAAAAGGTTAAATTTTGCTTGGTTTCTCTAATATCTGAGGCCAAAAAGATAAGACCAAAACAAAAGAGAAATGGTAGGAAACAGGGAGGGAGACTTGGGAAATGAGAAGGGGGGCTAGGAGAGGAGGAGGAGGGGAGGGCAGAGGGGAGGGGGGCAAGACTGATTGAGATTCAGTATGTATATGTACCAATTCCCCAAAATGAATGTAATTATTATGTACCACAAACATGTACTATAAAAAAGAGACTAACTATCTAAACATAATAAATAAATAAAAGACTTTTTAAAAACTGGGCAGAGTGGTGCATGCCTGTAATCCCGGCCCTTGGGAGGCTGAGGCAGGAGGATTGCCACTAGTTCAAGGCCTGGGCTACATAGTGAGACCCTGTCTCAAAATACCAAACAAACAAACCAACAAAAAGCCTCCCATCCATTTTAAATTTTAGAGATGAAGCCTCAGGCATTTAATGACAAAAATTCACAGTCTATAATTTGAAATTCCTGAGGGCCGGGTGTAGGGGCGTAGGCCTGTAATCCCAGCATTTGTACATAGTGAGTTCAAGGACCAACCTAGACTACACAGGGAGACCCTGTCTCAAAAAACAAACAAACAAAAAATAAACAAAAACCAAAAAGAAATTCCTGAGGAAAAAAGAAATGAGTTAAGAAAGGAACCTGGCAAAATGTCAGCAATGATTGTACCGGGGAGCGGAGTAGGGCTTGGAGATAGATGTACAGTACACTGCACTTTTCTGTAGCTTCGAGAACTTTCATAATAAAATGTAAAAATAGATCAAAGAAAGCCCAGGAGCTTGTAGGAGGCATTTATTCTGCTCGGGGCATTCTGAGGATCGCTGCTGAAGAGCGCCACCCACCCTCCCTCCGTCCCTGCTGGGAGCCTGCTACAGGCCCTGAGCTTCCTTTGATGGGACCCTCCATGTCAGAAGACAGACTTCCTCGCGCTCCTGGGACACACCCAGCTTCTCATAAATGCTCTTGTTTATTTTCCAAAACTCGACAGGGCGGTGAGATAAGGTAAGAAGCTGTTTAACCAGTCACACGATTTCTGTTGGTTCAAGTGATCAGATTTCACAGTATTATCTGTAACGTGAAGAGTTAACTTCCAGGCGGAATCCTACATACAAGACATGAAGAGAGTAAAAGGATGACCATAGTTGCACCCCACTCTCTGCCTTTCTTGAAAGTCTTCTTATTGCTCTCTGAAACGCAATATTGGAAGCGCGGAAGACAATTATAATTATGGCCACCAGTGTGCATTATACACAGCAAACGCTGAGTTTCTTTCTTTTTTTCAGTAGTGGTATTGCCTGGGCTGCCTTTGTGCTGTGTTACACCCCCGGCCCATTTTTTTTATTTTTTTATTTTGAGACAGAGTCTCGGTAAGTCACTGAATTGCTTAGTCTGGGCTGGAACTCGAGATCCCCCTGCCTCAGCCTCCCCGAGTGCTGAGCTCACAGGTGTATGCATTACGCCCCGCTTGACTGCTTTCTGATGAAGGAATTTCTGAAGAGCTGAAGTGTGCAGCTGCGGCCCTTTCTAGGCTTCTACCTAGATCTCTCAGATCTGGGATTCACGGTTATCTGCAACCTGCTCAAATTGCACAATGCAAAACTTCCTATCTGGAAACACCAAACAATTCCAAAAGGCTTCAGAGGTTGGCTTCATTCTCACCCTCGCCCAGACTCCACAGAAAGAGGGATCCTTGGTTGTAGCATTGACAAGGCGTCTGTGGCTCTCTGTTTCGGAAAGAGTTTTCAAGGAATTTAAAGAGCTAAGGCGGATGAGTGGAAAGAAACATCACCAAAAAGATCCCAGAACTGATCGAAAATGTACTTGTTGAGCGGATCCGTGTTTCTGTGGTTTCAGTGAGCTGGGGGGGCAGCCCTGTCAATCAAGATCGTGTTACCTAACATAGCAGTACTACCTTTTTTTTTTTTTTTTGAGACAAGGGTCTCACTATGTAGCCCAGGCTGGCCTCGAACTCATGGGGATCCTCCTGCCTCAGCCTCCCCAGTGCTGGGATCACAGGTGTACACCACTACAGCTGGCCAGCAATACTGTTTTTAAGCACTTTCTTAAATGAAAATTCCCAGAATCCACGTCTACACATTTGGTGCTTCAAATGTATCAGCTCAGCCAAGTCCACCACAACCCTGGAGAGAAGATGCTTGCTTGTCTCCGTTTAACAGGTGAGGAGCTGGGCATGGCGGTGCCGCCTGTAGTGGAAAGCCACCGTGTCATCAAGGTGTCGTCAGTGTGTGACAGTTTGTTCCAACTGCAACTAGAAAGAGCTGACATTGAAATCGGGAGATGCATGACAGCAGAGAGTGGAAAAATGAGGAAAAACATGGAAAACCTCATAGCCGTTATTTGGCTGAATCGCAGAACTACAACTCCGGTCATTTATACCTTCAGTAGCCCGACTGGAACTCACAGCGCTGAGACTCCATGAGGAGTTGGGGGGAAGAAGACGGTGAGCGGGTACCCTGGCAGCCGACGGGTGAGGAAGTGCCAGGGAGGCCTCCTGAGACGGGAGGATGAGGTGGTCAGGACGGAGAGCCGGGGACACACCGGGGAGGCCTCTGGAGCGTGGACTGCGGCTCTGCATGCAGGCGGTACTCCGCGGGTCCTTGGTGAGCTTAGGAGGGAGGGAGGGAAGACACGAAGGAGCGAAGGGGAAGGGGGGTGACGAGGAAGACGAGAAGGAAGTGGGGGGGCAGAAAAGAAGGAGAAAGAAAGGAAGGGAGCGAGGGAGGATAGAAGAGGAAAAGAAACAGATACCCTAAATCACAAAGCCTGATTGCCAACATGATGTGCGCTCCCTCGGCGTCCACCAAAGAGGACTTCCAGCCTGGAGCCGCTGGCTCCAAGTCGCCCCCCACCCAGCCAGGCGGTGCCACCCGCCACGCACCGTCTGTGAGCTGGGCCTTACAGGACGGGTACACGGGGCGACTCTGGCTTCCTCTGACCCAAGAGCACTCCGGGGAGGAGCTGTGGGCAGGGACGAGCACCCCATCACCTCCACCGGGGACACTTCCAGAAAATACAAATCTACACAGACAGAAAATAGGTGAAAGGTGGGAAAGGGGAGGACAGGCATGAGGGAACTTTTTCAGGACCTGGACATATTCCCAAACTGGATTATGGTGATAATAGCACAAATCAGCACATTTATTAAAAAGTCACTGAGTGACTGCACACTTGACATGGGTGAATTGTGTGGCCGGAAAACTCTATTTTAATAAAATTCAATTAAGGCCAGGTATGGTGATGCACACCTGTAATCCCAGCACTCGGGAGGCTGAGGCAGGAGGAGCGCCGTGAATTCAAGGCCAGACTGAACTACGTAGTGAGAACTTGTCTCAGGAAAAAAAAAAAAAAGTCAATTAAAAAACCAAAGAATTCTTGGTTGGAGTACCCAGAATTTCGTTTCTAAAATGGTAGTTGGAATGACTTGTGGTTATCAGAACATTCATTCATTCATTCATTCATTTAGGCAGCAAATATTCACTGAGCACCAACTCTGCTGTGAATGGTTCTGGGTACTGGAGACAAGAGCAGAGAAAGTTACTTGCTCTGCTCCCCTTTTAGATCTTCAATGACACGGGGCCTGTGGGAGCCATCCAGGGTCAGCTGACTGGTGCCCTTCACTCCACCTGCTGCCTTCTGGGGGCTGCTCCGTTTTGATGGCCTGCAAGTTCAAGTGTGGCTGCACCTCGAATAGGATGTAGGTTCTTTGCATAGCTCATTCTGTTGAGTCTCGTATGGCTCCTGAAAGGTGTAAGGTGCCTTCTGTCCATTTTGCAGAGGTGGAAACTGAGGGTTAGAAAGTGATTTCACAGCCCTTATATCAGGGTTGAGGACTGAGCCCACATCTTTGGGTGCCCAAAGTCTGGGTTTTCAGCCAGCTGATATGTGCAGAACAATCCTTTCCACTCACTGGCTACACTAGAAAAGACAGAAATCGCAATTCAATTGCTCAGCCATGTAGCTGCACTCATGGAGAAAGAAGTAAATGTGGGACAATATTCCAAAGACCAGTGTTCGAATCCCGCCTGGGTCCCAGCGCTCGGGGAGGCCGGGCAGGAGGGTCACAAGTTTGAGCCCAACCTGGGCCATTTAGTGACTTAGTGAGACCCTGTCTCAAAAATAAAAAATAAAAAAGGAGCGGGAATGTAACTCGGCGTGAAGGCTCGGGGTCCATGCCCAGTAGGAAAAATACTCCTTTCTGGGAGGAACGTCGACTCTGAGATTCGGCCAGCTTCTTGCTGGAACCCAAACCAGCTCCACGTTTTACCACCAGGACTCTTGTGCCACTTATACAACAGAAGTGCGAAGAGCCCCTCTGTGTGCAAGACACTGTTCTAGAAATTTTTAAATTCCCATAAAGCAGGATAAGTTCCTCTTTTTTAATTTAAACTTCGCATATAATTTTGTTATCAAGTTATGTTACTAATAAAAAACAGTGGCTGAAGTTACCTGGACTTTACCAAGGACAGAGCTAAGGGCTTTGCGGATATGGATAGTTCTGAGTCAAAATTTGTCCCAACAGGTGGACTTCAAAGGAAATCGCAAACTTCTGGTTCCATTACTCAAGCACGGTATGCTCCCAATGAAACCCCAAATTAAGAAGCAAACAGCTGTGGATCCTAAGAGCCAGCAGCCTTATGTGGGGACACCAGTTTTCCCCCGTCCCCTGCTGGAGTTGGGCCCTTGCTCGCTGGTGACGAGGCTGTCCTTGGGACACTGAAGCGGGCTCTCGCTCCCTGGGCACCACGGTGGGCAGACACTCAGTGTGAGTCTGGAAGCTGGCTGACCCGCTAGGTGGGAGTTTTTGTTTGTTTGAGCGCTTTTTTTCTTGTGCCATTGGGGACTGAATCCGGGGTATTTGCACAGAGCTGCACCCCGTCCCTTTATTATGAGACAGGGTCTCACTAATTTGCTAAGTCCGACTTGCTGTTTTGAAGTCACAGCTGTAGCCCTCCCTGTGTGCCAAGTGCAAAAGGAGACGGGGGCTCGGAATGGTGGGGACCACGCCAGGCTCCTCAGACGGCTCCTGCCCGAACAGGACGTCTTCGCTTGGACTCACCATTTGGTGTTTGTGTTGCCTTTTAGAATGAATTTTATGACAAAAACCAAAAACCACCTTAAAAAACACAGTAACTGACTTACAGACATTTGGGAACTCTGATAACTAAGTGGAGATGAAATGAGAAAGAAAGAGCTGAGATTTGGGCCCTACAAATAGTTTTCCCATCATTTTGGGAAAACCCTGTTCTTTTAGGTCAGCCTCTCCATATAATGGTGCTGGTGGGAGAATTAACATGAAATGATAGTTCTAAGGCCCTTGGAAGATGGGCCGTATCTATTTAACCATCCATCCATCTGTCCATCTCTCCATCCATCCATCCATCATCTATCTGTCCATCTATCCATCCATCCATCCAGCATCTACCTAAGAAAATACAACTCTAGCTAAAAACAGCCTGCCTAAAACAGAGAGAAGAAATATGAAGCTTAATAATTTCGCAATAATGCTTTTAGTATGAGACAGGTAGCTGGCCTAAGGTGTGGCAGCTCCATGCATAGTGTTTAAAAATACACAAGTAAGAGGAATGTGTAAAAACAGATGTGCAAGGACAGGGTTGCACTGACTGTGACAAAGTGGAAACAACCTGTCCATGAATAGGATGCTCATTAATTATTTCACAGCCCCTTCACTTCTTAGTTCATCAGCTTCCCCCAGTGTAAAACAAGGACATTCTGAATATTGACTGGCTGGCGTTGAGAGGTAAATGAATTAGTGTTTGCACAGGAGATAGAACAGGGATGAGACACAGTGCGTTATGAATAATCTCAGCCATTATTGTAACTATTGTGACCGAATATTAGAAATCAACATATTTTTTGAAAAGACCAAAGTTGATCCATAAGTACTAAATTGTTTATATTTAGAATTCAGTTAAAAAAGGACAGAATTTGTAGAATGTGGGCGATCATATTTGTGCTTTTCAACCAAGAATGTGCCTTGTATTTAACACTTAGGTTTTTTTGTTTCATTTTGTTTTTGTTTTGGGGGTACTAGCGATTGAAACCAGGGCCTTTGCACTGAGCTATGTCTTCAGCCTGCTTTTAAAACTTTTTTAAATTTTGAGACAAGCTCTTGCTAAAGCACTAAATTGCCCAGGCTGGACTCAAACTTACGATCCTTTGTGTCAGCCTCCCAGAGTGTGGGGATTATAGGGACGCACCACTGCACAACACTTATGTTCATTTGTATATAGAGCATTTCAGGAAGAGTACACAAAAAACAATGGTCTGTAAAAATATTTCTATATAGGGTCTTGAGTTCATGTTAAATACAGCAATCTGTGTCTTTTTTTGTTTTTGTTTTCTTTCAGCACAAGGCCCTGAGTTCAATCCCTGGGACCAAAAAAAACAAAACAAAACAAAAAAAAGAATGTATTATTTGAAGTAGGGTATAAAAAGTACGGATAATCAACATTTTAAAAAAGGAGCCATCCAGCATTGCTGGCTAAATACCCTGAATTTTGAAACTGATTGAGGTCAATAAAGCTTTATAAAAAGCAACTTTTTGGGATAGAAAGCTATGAAACTTTGAGACCGCATTTTAAATTATCCGCAGAGTTAAATATCAGGTACAAAGAGTAACAGAAAATTAAAGGAAATATTTCAGTATAAGATGCTATAAGATGGATTAAAAGGCAATTTTTGCTTAAAAACCTTATTTTACCCAAATAACATAGTTGAAAAACCGAAGGCAGCTTTATATTTGATATTTGCTTACATGATTTTCTATTTCATTTTCAACCTGCTTCTTGTTCAAGCATTCATCCATGTTTATTAGCAATTCTTTAATTGCATCGAATCTGGATCACTTTACAATTATGACTGTTTCCGAGTCCATCCGAGCAGTTAGCATGTTTTAATAGCTCATTCTTTCCCTGATCCAATTCTGTGGCTGCTTTTCTGAAATCTTTTGAACGCCACTCACCGCAGTAAAGTTCTCATCTTTAATGAAAAAATGCCTGCCGAGCGGAGGACGGACCATTTGGTCCCCTCCTGTCAGGGGGAGGAAAAGACTAACATTGAACAAGGCTGAAGGTTTTTATTATCACATCGTAAAGGACCAAAAGGCATCTGTCAATACAAAGAGACTCAGAGGGCCTCGGAAAAGGTTGCTGCTCGGGAGGCTGTCAGTGACAAAATGGATTTTTATTAACCTGTGGCCCAACATCTTTTCGTATTTTATTTTGCCTCATTCACTCTGCAACATAATAATGCTATAAAAACACCCAAACAGGAAGCTGATCACCATTAAGAACCGCAGGGCCACCCCGTTACCGAGCGACCATAAAGGGTCTGCGCGGAGGCCGTCTTGGGGTTTAAACCTGAGTGTGCAACGCACACAGATTTGCACAAGGGGCCCCGGCTGCTTTGGGTCGCCTTTGGAAGCTATTTCTTGCCTAGAATAACACAGCCTGTTTGCCTAAGCGTTAATTCTCACCAAGTTTTCATATTTGGGTCATAAACATCTTTCATGGCACTGGTAAAATGGCCAAGGTGTTTATGGGTCGCAAGACACACTTACGCCACAAGTTCATCCAAGCGGAAGAGCAGGGTTCAGGTGAGACCCGCGGGGTGCCCGCCCCAACAATCTTGCTGGAAGTCATTAAGGTGGTTGTCTCATAAAATGTTTAGTAAATGTTAACAGTAATTCAGACTTGGTAGGTGTGGCGCGACACTGTGAGGGCGGCTGGAAGAACAAGGAGCCTGTATGTCGGAGGGGAGGCCACTGCGCCTCTGCGCCCAGGTGAGGGCTCGGGGCAGGCCCAGGCACAGAGGGCAGGAAATGTCAAGGCCCTGAGAGCCGGGGGGGACTGAAAGCTGGGCATCCCCCGAAGGACGACTTCCTCAGGAAGAGATGTCCTGCCCTCACGCTGCTCCTTTTGATGCGGTAGATGTTCATGATAAGATGCTCACAATTAAAAGTTTATTAGTATATGTTCATGGTAGGTAATAAATGATGGCCCTTTCTACTTGCCCGCCCCTGCTCCTTTCTTGTCTCCACAATGTCTGTTGCCCTCTTTCCATCATCTACCTTTTTTTTTTGGTGCTAGGGATTGAACTCAGGGCCTTGTGCTTGGTAGGCAAGTGCTCTAACCACTGAGCTAAATCCCCAGCCCTCCATCATCCACCCTTTATTTTGCTCTTTATTTATCTATACTTTGGGTTTCTCATCTAAGAAAAACCATGCAATATTTAACCTTCAGTACTTGATTTATTTCACTTAGCATTACAGTCTCCACGTGCACCCATTTTTCTACAGATGAGTCAGGTTAACAATTTTTTAAAAAAAGATTTGAGGTTTGGGATTTAGCTCAGTAGAGCGCTTGCCCAGCAAGCGCAAGGCCTTGAGTTCGATCCCCAGCATCTGACTCCAAACAAAGATTTAAAAATAACATCCAAACCTAAATCTCTCCTAACTCTGAATACTTAGATTTCTAGATTAATTGCAGTGTAGATTTGTGAGTTGAGAAAGCACTTGAACCACAACCAAGGCATTTATGAATTTATTTACTTATCTTCACTGTAAAAATGAAAAAGTGTTGATTGGTCTAAAATCTGGTACCTTCATGATGCAAGGAAATTTGTCTCATACATGTTATGACTCTAATACAGCATTCATTTGGTTAAAATACAATATCCAGAGGAGGAGCACATACTTGTAATCCCAGCACTCGGGAGACTGAGGCAGGAGTATCTTCGTGAGTTCAAGGCTACCCCGGGCAATGCCGTGAGATCCTGTCTCAAAAAATAAAAAATAAAAAGGGCTGGGGATGTAGCTCAGTGGCAGAAGACTAGCCCAGCATGTGTGACACCCTGGGTTCAATCTCACGTCACAAATAATAATAGCAACAATCATAATCAATAGGTTAGGAGATCCTTTGCTATTATTGTTTTTAAAATAAATGGCATCTATGAGGAAAAAATAACCTGGGAAGAGTATACCAGACACCACGATGGGTTTCACTATTCTGCATTTCATAATTCTATTTTGGTTTGTTTGTCTGTTTGTTTTTTGAGACAGGGTCTCGCTATGTAGCCCAGGCTAGTCTTGAACTCACTGAGATCCTCCAGCCTCAGCCTCCCGAGTGCTGGGATTACAGGCGTGTGCCACCAAGCCCTGCAATGTTTCTGTATTAAGTGGTCTCTTTAAATGTCATGTAGAGATAAAATGTTATAGATATACATAAAAGGCATATTAAAAAACAAAAAGAAGTGCACATAAAAACTGATAAAATAAAGAGCGGTTGAAATCTGAGTAAGACCTGCCGTCTCATTACTTATACTCTGAAGTGTTGATGTCCCGGTCTTGATAGTGTCCCCAGCAGTGGCAGCTGGCGATAGGGGCCCACTCACCCCTGGGGAGTGTGTTCCAGGACCCCAGTGGGCACCTGACACCAAGAAAACCAGGGACAGTACCAGATGCTGCGCGTGCGCGCGCACACACACACACACACACACACACACACACACACAGCTTTTTCCTATACATACAAATCTATGGTGAAGTTTAATTTATAAATTATGAATAGAAAGAGGTTAACAACAATAACTAATACTAAGAACAATTATAACAAAATACTGGAATAAAACTTATATGAATGGGGACTCTGAGGGTTCACTGCTCTGCCCTTGCCGTGATGTCGAGAGACGCCTACGCGGTGAGGTGACGTGAGGGAGGGACGCAGGCAGCGTGACGCAGCACGAGGCCATGCCTGGCCTCGAGACCAGGTCAGAAGGACGCACCGCTGGGCCTCGACGATCCTGACTGACCGCAGATAGCGGCAGCCCCAAAGACCGAGCCTCAGCGAGGGCGGCTGCTGCGTGTGAGACCGACCTGAGCCACTTTTATGCTTCTAAACTTTAGCAAGGTCATCTGTCATTTTGTGAATGAAAACATAAAGAAAAACGAAGTAAAATGATTCCCCAGCAGATATCTAGGATGTATTGTTGGAGTCTACCGATGCAGCTGGCAGGGCGAAGAGGCCCACATGCGCTCAGAGACGGGCTGGGGAGGCCGCGGGGGAGCCTTTCACTTTTCAGGGACTCTTTGGCACTTCATTTTTAAAAAACATTGTGACTATTCACACACATGCCTAGACACAATTTTTTTTTAAAATTAAGTGCATATACACACACTGTGTGTATATAAGTTTAGGAAAAATATTAAACCTTAAGAAAGCACAATGAATCCATGACAAACTCCATTAAACCCACCAGACAGAGCCAGGAATGGTGGTGCATGCATCCAGAACTCAGGAGGCTGAGGCAGGAGGATTGCTAAGGGATTGAGGCCAGCTGGCTGCACAGTGAGTTCAAGGCCGCCCTGAAATATATATAGTGAGACAGAAGAAGAAGAAGAAGAGGAGGAGGAGGAGGAGAAGAAGGAGAAGAAGAAAAGAAGAGGAAGAAGAGGAAGAAGAAGAGGAAGAGGAAGAAGAGGAACTTCTTATAAATTCACAAATTTCACAGATTTCCACTGCCCAAAACATAAATATTCCCAGCTCCCAACGGTAGCACGCTACTCTCTATCAGGGGCCCACACTCCATTTCTTTGAGTATGTACTGTTAATTTCTGCCTAAAAATCCCTTTATCCCTTTATGCCTCTCAAGAAACACGAACGGATGCTCTTGGTCAGGCGTGGAGGTCCATGCTTGTTCATTTCAGCACTCTGGGAGGCCAGGACGGCCATTAGCCCCACTTTCTGGATACGGAACACAGAGGCGCAAAAGCAGAAATCTCAGTGGACCCTCAAGGGAGGGAAGACAGGGAGCAGCTTGGGGAAGCAAGAAGCTCCAAAGAAGTGAAGGAACCACAGGCGGCCAAGTCCGAACCCCCGGAACCGGGAAGTCGGCTCGTACATGGCAGAGGGGACTCGGATGTGCTGACATCGCGGTCCGGGGTCCTCCCAGGAGGGCGCCGGCAGGTGGAGGGAGGCAGGAGCGGATGTGAGGATGGAGAGGTCGGCAGAGGCGCGGAGGAGCCAAGGCCTGCGGGTGACCCCGAAGCCAGAGAAGGGAAAGGAAGCGATTTCCCGCCGGAGGCCCCGGAAGGAAGCAGCCTGCGGCGCCCTGACTGTCGCCCGAGAGCCTGCGCTGGGACCTGCGGCCTGCAACACGGAGAGGAGAGAGCACCTGGCGTCTGACCTCGCGGTCTGCGGGGATGCACTAGACAGCGACGGGAAAGGGTTGCGGGACCGGGGGAGGCAGAGAGAAAAGAAAAATGGGCCTTTCACGGGTAGAGGACTTGGTTTTAAACTTGTCCCAATTGTCTTTTTTGGGGGGGTGCTGGGGGTCCAACTCAGGGCCTTAGTGCTTGCTAGGCAAGCGCTCTACCGCGGAGTAAATCCTCAATTGTCTTTACATGGGAAAAAATAAGAATTGCGTATATAGCAATTTTTGTTGCTTTCTTGCGCCTCTTTAAGGTGCCCCTTGCACTCACTGCCCGGCGGGGAGCCTCACGTACCCCTGATGCACTGTGCGGGTGCGACAGGGTGGGCCGAGTCGGCTCCTCGGGTCACAGAATCCCCCCTTGTGCCAGCGACCACAGAATCTAATGTGTAAACCCTATCGCAAGACAAGGACGACAATCAGGGATTTTTGTAAGTACGACCCGGCCAAAGCACAAGACGAACGGAACAGAAACACAAAATGCACAGAAAGCTGTTTCTGTCGGAAAAGTAACCGTACGAACAATATTCTTTCAGACAAATCTCAAAACACAGATTCAAAGAATAAGCGTAAGTTCACTTGTTGGAATATGAAACAGGTAAGTACAAATATATAAATATATGTATATATTTGGTATATATTCCTGGTATAAACATATGCGATTACATTTCACTCAAAAGTAGTCATACTGTCGGGTGTGGTGGCGTATGCCTATAATCCCAAAAATTTCAGTTGGGAGGCTGAGGCAGGACAATCTGGAGTTTGAGGCCATCCTGGGCAATTTAGTGAGATTTTGACTCAAAATAAAAAGGGCTGAGGAGGTAGCTCGGTGTTTCCTGGGTTCAGTCCTCAGTTCTACAAAACAAACAACAAACAAACAAATACTACCACATTGCAGAGACCATCTTGCGGCTCGAGGTGTACTAAGTCATCAAAAAGCTCTTCACCGGCAGTAAGCAAGTTTCCTTAAAAGTATTTCCCGAAGTGTTTTCCAAAGAATGTTAACAAGCAGCCCAAGAAGTCTAGGATGAGAGTATCTTGGAAATCCAGGTTAGGGGCAGTTAGAGGGCTTTGCTTCAGGTCTTCCAGATGCTTCGAGAGGACGCGCGCCCGGGGGGGTCACAACACAAAGTCCCTCCAGCTATTTGACGATGCAGCCTCTCCCCCACGTTTATTTTTAATCCAGAAGAAATTTACATCACACACCATTAACCCCTTGAAAGCACACAATTCAGTGGTATTTAGTTCACAATGTTGTGCAACTACCACCACTATCTAGGTCCAAAATATTTTCATCCAAAATAATCCTTATCCCAGGAGACCTCTACCAGGAGCTGATCACTGTTACTGGGGTTGGCTAAAAAAATGAGTAGAAATACTACCGAAAGCTCTACTATCTGCAGGACTGCCTAGCTAGAAGAAAGCAAAAGTCCACGAAATAAATTCACACTCAGGGGCTGGGGATTTAGCTCAGTGGTAGGGCGCTTGCCTAGCAAGTGCAAGGACCTGAGTTCGAGCCCCAGCACCGCCCTTCCCCCAAAAATTCACACTCGGGCCTACCCCAGGAGGGTCTCTCTCATGCCTGGGGAAGAAAAGAATCTGCCGTGCTGATTTGGTTTGTTACCACCTTAGCCCAACCCAACTTCATGTATTTACCCGAAGCATTAAATTTAAGGGGGCAATTGTCCCCCCACCCAAGTGTACCGGCAAACTGATCATACTCGGCCTCTAAATGGCCTGAAAATGGTTATCTTATCTTGTATCTTTCTGGTAAAAAAAAAAGAGGAGGGCTGGGGATTTAGCTCAGTGGTTAGAGTGCCTGCCTGGCAAGCACAAGGCCCTGAGTTCGATCCCAAGAAAAAAGTGCTTTGGAACCAAACAACAAAAAAATAATGACATGTCTATCAAGGGTAGAGAGAAAAAGAGATAATGGCCCCAGAAGGTGAACCTCTCATCTGCCCGAACAGGGAATCAAGAGGTTGCGCCAATATTTAGATGTCAAGAGTAAGAGCTAGAAAATAATGACGACTGCGAAGAGTTAAGAGCAGTTTCATTTTTCATAATTAGCCTTTTTGCACTTGATTGATTTTTAACCACAGGCTAGGATTTCTTTCTTTCTCTTTCTTTCTTTCTTTTTCTTTCTTTCTCTCTCCTTCCTTCCTACTTTCCTTCCTTTCTTGCATTCTTGCTTTCTTGTTTTTTTTTGAGACAGGGTCTCACTTCATATATAATTGAAGCAACCCTTAAACTCATTACGTAGTTCGAACTCCCGGCAAACCCTTTTAGCTTCCGGAGTGCTGGGATTAAAGGCGTGCGCCACCCTGGCCATTTTAGGGATTTTTTCATTAAAGTTTTTTAATACTAAAATTTAATATTAATTTTTTATCCTTTTTTTTAATTTTGGAGGATAACAATGATAACAGGTAACCCTATGTTAGAGAGATTCCTTCTGTGTGGCCAAATTTAGCTCCAGAAGAGAGCATAAAATATCTCCAGAGGGCCACGTGGGGACGGACGACGCTGCGTCTTCCGGGAGTCGCTTTGTTCCTTTGGAATTTTGAAAGGTGTGGACAGAATACCTGGAAAGGAGTAAACTTTGGGGGAAGAGAGAAGGATACAAGGTATGAGCTTTACTTTATTTGCAGTGATTCATTTTTGTTTTAATGCACTAGAAAAGGGATAAATAAAGTTGCACACACCTTTAATCCTAGTGACTCAGGAGGCTGAGGCAGGAAGCTCGAAAGTTGAATGCCATCCTGGGCATCTTAATGAGACCGTCTGAGAATTTTAAAAAGGGGGTACAGTGCTTGCCTCTCACGGGTTCAATCCCCAGGACTTCCCCACACACAAACACACACACACAGGATAAAACAGTTACTACAGTGAATAATAATATTTATTAAAGGAAATGTGCCAAATATTAACAACCAGTGAATATAGGTGAAGGATATATAGTTCACACATTTAAAAATTTTCCAAAATAAAAACACGAAGAATATTATTACAAAATTAAAATAAAATGATATGTACCTGGAGAGCTTAAAAATATCCTGGTGTTCAGGCCACGTTCTGGACCAATAAAAATAGAAACTCAGCGGGGCCTGGTGGCTCCTGCCTGTAATACTGCACTCTGGGAGGCTGAGGCAAGAGGACGGAAAGTTTTAGCCCAGCTGGGTAACTTAGTGAGCTGTAGTTCAAATCATACCTAAGGATAAATTCAAAAGAATCAGAAATTTAAAAGTCAAAAAAATTAAAAGGAACAGAAATGTACATAGCGGGAAGGTCCTAGGTTCAATCCCCAATACCACCAACAAAACAGAACCACAGAATCTCTCGGCCTGGGCCAAGACATCAGGCTTGTTAATGTGTTAATTTAATTCTCCAGACGATTCTTTGACACTAAGGGACAGAGGGGAGGCTTGAACCTAGAGCCTGGTGCCCACTAGCCGGGTGTCCCACACTAAGCTGCATCCCGGACATTTCATATTTTTGAGACAATGTCTCACAAAACTGCCCAGACTGGGCCAGAACTTGACACCCTCCTGCCTCAGGTTTTTCATTTATTATTGTAATTATTATTATTATTATTATTTTGGGGGGGGTTGTTTTTGTTTTTTTGTTTTTTGAGACAAGTTCTTGCTATGTAGTCTGGCTGGCCTTGAACGCACTATGTAGCCTGGGCTGGCCTGGAACTCGTAGAGACCCTCCTGCCTCAGCCTCCCAAGTGCTGGGATTACAAGTATGTGCCATCACGCCCAGATCAACTTTTATGTGAGAAACTGACACACAGTTGGGGTACAGGTTACCACTAACACACTATATTTTTATAACTTAATTTGGCCTACTGAATTGAATGACGTTCCCTCTTATCACCAGCACCCCCCCAAAAAAAAGAATAAGAAAAGGATGTCCACCATCACCAATTCTCTTTTTGGTGCTGGGGATCGAAGTCGGGGCCTTGTACTTGCTAGGCAGGCGCTCTACCACTGATCTAAATCCCCAGCCCCTTGGTAGGGTTTTTATCACGAGCAGGTGTTGGACTTTGTCAGATGATGTATCTACCGAGGTGATCGTGTGGTTTTTGTCTCTGTTAATACAGTGTGTCACATTTTTGATCTGCGTATGTTGAACCCTCCCTTCCTCCCTGGGCTGACTGCGACTTGGTCGTGGTGTATAATCTTCTTGATGGTTCACTGCATTCTGTTTTGAGGATTTTTGTGTCTCTGTTCATTTAGGAGACTGGTCTGTAGTTCTGTTTTGTTTGGCTCCTTCTCTGGTTTGGTGTCAGGGTAACGCTGGCTTCCAGGGATGCCTGTGGGAGCGCGGCTTCCCGTTCAGTCACATTACAGAGTGTGAGGAAGAGCGGCATTAGTTCTTCTCTGAAGTTCTTGTAGGATTCAGCCGTGAACCTGTCAGGACTGGGTTTTTCTTCCTCAGTAGTTTTTGGTAGTTTTTTTTTTTTTAATTTTTAAATTATTTCTTCAATTTCTTTGACCGATATTGGATTGTTCAGAAATTTTATATCTTCTTGATTCAGCTTTGGTAACCCATATGCATCTAGGAGTCTGTCCACTTCTGCGTTTTCCATCTTATTAGAATACAGGTTCTCAGAGCACGTACTGATGATCTGGATTTCTGCAGGATCCGTTGTGATTTCATCCTTTTCATTTCTAATTGCATGGATTTGGGTCTTTCCTTGCCTTGTTTTGATAAGTTTGGCTAAAGGTTTGTCTATTTTATTTAATCTTTCAAAGAGCCAATTCTTTGATTCATTGATTCTTTGTAATTTTTTTTTTAGTCTCAATTGCATTAGCTTTTGCTCTGATCTTTATAATTTTCTCTCTCGTATGGGCTTTGGGTTTAACTTGGTCTTCTTCTAGAATTTTGAAATTCAACGTTAGGTTGTTTATTTGAGCTCACTCTGTTTTTCTGATACAGGAGTTCACCACTATCAACTTCCCACACAGTACTGCTTTCATTGCATCCCATAAGTTTCTGGTAGGTCATACTGGCATTATTGTTTAATTGTAGAAACTATCTAATTTCTTCTTTAATTTCATCTCTGATCCATTGGTTGCTCAGTAGGACTTTAATTTTCATATGTTCATGTAGCTTTTATGTTTCTTTTGCCATTTATTTCCAGTTTCATTGCACTAGGATCTGATAACATGCATGGGATAATTTCAATTTCTCTACATTTACTTAAGCATGTTCTGTGAGTTAGTATGTGGTCTCTTTTGAAGAAAGTCCCACGTACAGCTGAAAGATAACATTACAGTTGCATCAGTCTGGATTGGACATTGTTTTCTTTTAGGGCTTGAAACACTTCACCCCAAGCTCTCTCTGACCTAAGGGTTTGGGTCAAGAAGTCTGTTGTGATTCTGATGAGTTTTCCTTTATAAGTAATTTGTTTCTTTTCTCTAACAGCTTTACTGTTCGGTTCTTGTGTTGAATTTCTGGAATCTTGACTATTATATGCCATGGTGTAGTTTTGTTTTTTTTTTTTTTTCTGATCATGACTATTTGGAGTTCTACACTTATCTGTATCTCAGTATTTTTTACCATGCCTGGAAAGCTTTCTGCTATTCCTTCTGTGAAGAGGTTTTTTTATGCGCTTTGTGCTATATTTTGATTCTTCATTGATTCCGATTAATCTTTTTTTTTCCGATTAATCTTATATTAGTATTCTTTGCATCATCTAGCAGCTGTTGGATTGATATTTTGTGTGTGTTTCCTTGTTATTTAATCCTGTCTTCTAGATTTGATATTCTCTTTCAAATTGGTTGATTCTGCTGCATATACATTCAGTAGAATTTTTCATCACCTCGATTTCTATTTGAGTCTGTTTTATGGAACTCGATTCTTTTCTATGTTGGGCCTTCGTGGTTTCTTTAGCTCCTTTTTCTTTTTTTAATCTGTATCTGCTCTAGATTCACTAATCATTTCCTTCATTATGGTTGTCATATCTAATTATTTCTGTTTTGTTTTTGTCAGGAGACTTATTCATCTGTTTTGTTACTTCTGCTGCTGCCACTTCATACAATTCAGCTGGGTGGCTTTTGATTTCTTCTATCTCAGTGCCCTCCGATTTGAGTGAGTTGGGGGTTCTGGGTTGCATCTTGCTCCCATGTTTTCTCATGTTCTTCTTCTGTTTGTTTGTTTTCTATGTTGAGGCTTATAAATTGCTTATACTAGGTAGCTTTATTACTAGTATCACAACCTCTTTAGGAGATGACTACTTTTCAGAGATGTCTTCTAGGCACAATTGGATTTGGCCTTTGAGTCCGTCCCAGGATCTTATCTCTTCTCTTTATCAGGGACGAAAGGCTGCAGGCTGTTTGGTTTAGCACCCAGCTCTTTGGTACTGGGCTGTAGTATTGTTTATGACTCCCAGACAATCTAGGTATTGGCGTACAAGGAAGATCAGTTCATCACAACAACGATGTCAACTTGGCTAAAATAGTACAATCGGTACCAACAATAGCGTCAAGCACAGACTGGAAAATGCCAAACTGTGATAACTACTAATTTGCCACTTTTAGTCCTAGATACAAGATTTATAGTTATATAACAAAATCTAACACAAATCAGAGAATTATATACAGTAAATGTCCACTCAACAAAGGGGTTTTACATTAAGGGAAGAAAATTTAAAAGGCATATTAGAAAATAGTAGAGAAATAAAAGAAGAGAACGAGATTAGAACCAAGCCTGAAGGACAGGGGACGATTGCCTGAGCCTCGGGAAATTGGTGAAGAAGACAGGAGAGAAAGAAAGAAGGAAAAGACAAAAACAAGAACAAAAGAAACTAGAAAAACTAAGCACTAGGGAGGCTGAGGCAGGAAGATCACCATGAGTTTGAGGCCAACCTGGACTACATAGTGAGTTCAAGGCCAGCCTGAACTACATAGTGAGACTCTGTCTCAAAAAAGAAAAGAAAAGGGCTGGGGATTTAGCTCAGCAGTTAGAGTGCTTGCCTTGCAAGCATAAGGCCCCAAGTTCGATACCCAGCTCCAAAGGGGAAAACAACAACAACAACTACAACAACAAACAAGCCTAAAAACAAAACAAAAACCCCCAGAAAAACTCAAAACAATGTTCACACACCAAAAAAACCCCAACACAACCAAATGAGCCACCACCACCATCACCGCCACCACAACAAAAACCCACAAGTGAAGAAAAAAAAGAAATTCCTGGGGCTGAGGATTTAGCTCAAGTGGTAGAGTGCTGGCCTAGCACGCACAAGGCCCTGAGTTTGATCCCAGCACCAAAGAAAGAAAAAAGAAATTCCTCTGAGATTGAAGCCCGTGGTTATTTTCTGAGATCTATGGTCTTGCAGTAGTGTCTAATTCAGGGTGTGACTCTACTCTCTATGGTAGACAAAGGGGGCAGTCAGAGCCCAGATCCATGCTGGATAATCCCAGCAAACTTGCAGCAGGATTAGGCTGGGTAGTGGTTCTGGAACATTCACATCCACAGAAGTTCAGGCTGGTCCTGGCCTCTGGTTGTGGGCTTGGGGCCGGAGTCATTTAGCTTGTAACACTCTGGTGTCTCCTGCCGGCCTGACCAGGGATGTCTGCTGTGGTTGTCCCTCACCCAGTCACTGTGGGAGGTTAACGCTGAGATGAAGGCGACCTGTGGCTGCTTGGTGTCCTGGGTTCAGCTGGGTCCTCCCTAAAACGACATCTGACCACGCACTGTCTCCAGGGGATAGCACTGTGGCTTGGGCCAGAGTCCCTCACCAGCCCTTGCAGCACACACCATCCACTGCTCCATTCTGGTGGTGCATGTCTCCCTGGAGGTGTCTGGAGTCGCTTTCTTTAACTGTCTCTTTGTAGATTGGATCTTCCTTTCTCTGGCCAGGAGCCAGGAGCCAGGGGAAAAGAGCCGATTGGGCCTTCCTTTTTCTGTGTGCAGCCTGTCTTCTGACTTTCTCCGTGGACTCCAGTTTTCCCTTCGCATCCTTCCTGGATCCTGGGGATCCATCTCCCTCTTTCTTTTCTTCCCCAAGTAGTTATTTTACAGTGTCTGGATCCCCAATCTTGGAGAGGTTGATAGGATGCTGCTCTGGCACCTTCCCAGAAGTTTCCCCAGAATTTGTTTTTGTTTTATTGGTGAAAATTTTTTTTTAAGCTTCACAAGCTATTTATTGTTGCTGCTTCAGATCAAATTTTAAATTCTAATTTAAAATATTGGCACAAGTCGGTCTGTCTACACTTGAAAATTGCCATGATATAGTTAATTAAAACAAAAAGAAAGGAGTGAAAGAAAATAGTTTCAATATGCAGAGATTGCAGGAGTCCCTTGGGAAAAATAAGACCTCATTTTTTTTTTAAACATGACTTTTGACGAAACTGACATTACTTTTACTCCAACACAAAGTCAACTGTAAAATAAAGAATATCTGATTTTGCTGGTTAAATTGGACACTGCCCCCCAACAAAAGAACAAACGCTGCTTTGTTCACTCTTAACAACATCCCTAGACTCCACTCGGACTCGTCATTATGACCTTCGCTTGGTAAAAAACAACATAAAGTAAGCTTATTTTTGTAGTTTTCATTTTTAAGATAAATCACCAAACTTCCCTCCCTTATGATAGAATTTTAATGACTACTCAAAGTGGATTAATTTGAACATTGTCTTGTCAAGGAATCTGTCACTTTTTTTTTCACGTTCTTTTTTTAAGGAGAATTATAAAGCCACAACTTTTGATATGTAACTCCTTTCTGAGATAAAGATCAAAAAACAAAAAAAAGATAAAGGTCAATAAAGCTGAAAATGTTTTATTTGCGCCTATTACAGAATGAATCCTACACCTCTGGGGCTTTTTACAGAACAGCTCAGCTTTAAGTGAGGTGGGTTTTTTATTTTATTGTGTATGTTTTATTTTTGGGAGACAGGAGTTGCTAAAATTTGAAACCTTCGACTGCCTGTATTTCTCCCTCAATTCTGGCTGTCTGTTGACCCAACAAACACCAGAGCCGGGTGATGGTTAAAGGCCAGTGGAAAGGGAGAACTGAAAATGTAGCAGGATTTCCTACTTGCACAATCTTTATCTTTGCAAAGATGTAAGATGAAATCTCATTTATTCCTGTTAATTATTGACATCTCGCTGTGGACACAAAATAATCTTTTTCTCTCTCCCACTGTCTATACTCCCATAGCCGACTTTGCGTTAAGAAAGCAATTGACAACCTAATGTATGGAAAGCGAATCTTTCGTGCGTCCCATAATGACCAATTTTTCCTTTGGACTCACCAAAGCTGTTCAAACAAGAGCCCCATTGTCCCTTTCAGAAGCGAATAATAGAAAACTTAAATGAAATCTGGAGGTCATGTGAGCCCTTAGGAACCGCGGAGGTAGACACGGCAGCTCACCGCGCCGAGTCTGTTAACATGTAGCGTTACACACAGTCCTATTTTCAGAGGAAATGGCCGGGATGTCCCATATCCTGGAAGCTGTACAACAGCAATTTGCTCACTTGAGGATTTTGACTCTGTACCAGGATGAGAACCCGTCAGATATGCTTTATCCAGAGCAAAGATAAAAGTAAATGTAACGGTGATCATTACCAGAAGCACAGGAGCGGCTACTATTTATCGAGCTCTTAATATTTAACTTCCACTCTAGCCCGAGGGTACGACAAATCGTGTCCATTCTATCCCTGAGCCCCCGAGGGGCAGAGGGAAAGCCAGTAACTTGGGAAGTCTCAAATCTGCTATTCAACTACTAGTGGAAGATTTGTGTTGTTATCGGTTTGTTTCCTTTTTGTAGGAAATTTTTTGTCTTGTCTTGTATCCTGAGTAATTGTTTTGAAGATAACAATACACAGTGTCATGAGTATTGTTATTCTCTTATTATTTGATTATGAAATTTTGTTTTTTCACAAAATAAAAAATTGAAAAGAAGAATGTGGATTTCTTAAACACTTCTGTTGTCCTCATAAAATGTTTTTCTGTGGCCCTGAAGTGTTTCACAATTCACCGAGTAGTCAATGACATATTACTGCGAATTATACTTTGCTATATACTTGAATTTTCACACCAGTAAGACTATCTGCTGGATCCATTCCCGGTCTGAAAAGCTGGGTCAGGCTGGGGATTTAGCAGTGGTTAGGGAGCTTGTCTACCAAGCGCAAGGCCTTGAGTTTGATCCCCGGCACACACACACAAAAAAAAGCTGGATCAAAGGTCAAATATGTATGGTTAACTTTGGAAAATATTGTTAAGTTGCTTATCTATCTGTAGGAGACCGGGCAGAGAAACTATGGTACATCCATATCACTAGCGTTTGGACCCTGAACATCCCCGAAAGCCTGCGTGTTGAAGGTCCCCAGGCCGTGGCAGTGTGGAGCAGTGGTGAAATCCTTAGGAGCTGGGGTACAGTGGAAGGAAGGTAGGTCATTGGGGGTGCACCCTTGAAGGAGATGTTGGGGGTCCCAGGTCCTCTTGTTTTTCCCCAGATGTCCTTATACCCAGTTCCCTCTTCCCTGATTCCCCACCCTGCTTTTCAGGGACTCGGGGCTGGCACGTGGGACAGAAATGCTCGAGACCACACTGATATTTCTGGAGAGCAGCCTGGAGAGGCCGGGATGGTGGGACTGAAAATGCCACCGAGAAACTGGACGACTGTGTTGCCTGCACGGGTGATCCCCAGTCCTGAATCCAGCCCCTAGATCCAGGCTCTGCGGCACCTCCGCAGGTTTTGCCCCCTTTGACTAGGACCTAGACAGCCTGCCACCATCGCCACACTCCTTCCCCTGCCCCTAGTCTGTCCCCAGCTTCTTCCGAGATCTCAGGACGAGCACGTCACTCCTCTGCTGACCGCACGCCTGTGGCCACTCAGAGTCCAGGGACGGACGAGGAGGTGCCCAGCCGGACGGTGCCCGAGTGAGAGGCAGAGAAGGGACCAAAGGCGGCACAGGCTGTCCACGCAGGCACGTGCCAAGGATGCTCTGCGCGTTGTCGTGGTCCCCGTGGTAGTGTGGGGGCTCTGAGCCGAGCGCAGCAGCGCCACACTGGGAAGGACCCTGAGTCATCACGTCACCCCAAGAGGAGTCCATGCCACCCAGGAAGGCTGACTGAACAGGCTCCCCAGAGAAAAATCCGTGAGCTTGTACGACCCTGCCAAGCGTGACTGGTTTCTTCTGAGTCCCAAGGAGTGAAATCTGGGAGTCTTCGTACTATTGGGCTCACCCCTCGGCCCTGAGCCTACTGGCATGGGAGGGGGTCTCCCAGAGAGGGCGGTTCCTGGGACCTTTGTAGGCAGGACCAGGAGAAGGAGCCTCGCCCAGGGATGTGGGCGTCACCTCCGCACTCTCATGTGCCCCGCGTGACCCCCAAGGGTGGCCGAAGGGCCCGTGGGGCCTGGATGGCCCCAGCTCCGGGTCTAGGGCAGCTGTTGCCGCTTGCCCACACGCACCACGAAGGCAGCGTGTGGGTCGCTTTCTATCGTGTGAGCGCAGGGAGGAGTCAAGGCCGAGAGCACCTTCTTCCAGCACCCTGCTGCCTCCCGGGCCTCCCCTGCCGGTCTGTCCTGGCTGCCGGGCACGTGTCTGACGGACACACAACACTCCGGGTTTCCGTGCCGTCCGCTGTGCACCACGGGACCCTGGCGATCAGAGCCACAGGCCGCACCCTGCACCCTGGTGGCACCCGGACGTCTCCCCACCAGGCCCGGCGCTCTGCTGGTGCAGCGGAAAGCCCGAGACATGTCCTGGGTCTCCTGGGAGGGCCCGGTGCGCAGGCCCAGACGGTTTTCCACGGGAGAGAGCTGACGAACCTCAGGGAGGCGAAGAGCTCAGCGGAAAGGGCCACCTGGCCCAGGTCAATGACAAGGTCGGAGAAGGACTGGGCCGGGGATGCAAGCCGGGGGTCTCTCGAGTCCCTGTGTGGAGGCCTCCCAGGCCTCCCAGGTCACAAACTCTGTGTGTGGTGACACTTGACAAAATCTGCACGGGTCCCCGCTAGAGGACAAGGCGGACTGTCCTGAAAGGACAGAAAAGCAAGCTCCTAAACTTCCCTCCCTTGGCTGACTGTGCCTCGCCTGCAAGGACGCACGTGAGCTTGGGACACCAGAGTCCTTCCAAACCCAAGCGACCAAGGCCAAGACATCTTGAAACACCATGCTGCAGCTTGGGAGGAAGTGACAAGAGACACGAACAAAAGCTCTTGTTTTCAGGTCCAGGACGGCATCCCCGGAAGCGAGGAGGGAGGTGAAGGTGGGTTTGGGATGCGAAGGGCGAGTCCGGAAGCCGGCTGGTCAAACCTCTGTTGGAAGCAGCCGGGACGACAGAGAGACTGGCAGGGAGCCGGCGCCAGGCTGCAGTCGGAAGCAGAAGCCGGCCGAAGACTCATTTTGGTGCACGCTTACAGGGTCCCTTAGAAGGCACGAAGGGAGTCGCGCGCAGTCGTGTTCTCCTATAATCCCAGCACTCGAGAGACCGAGGCAGGAGGATCACAAGTTCAAAGCCAGCCTGGTCAAACCTGAGAGACACCCTCTCAAAAAATAAATTGAGAGAGAGAGAGTGAGCCCAGAGATTCTAGCTCAGCAGTAGTGCTTGCCTAGCACTTGCAAGGCGCTTAACTAAAATCCTCTGATCCCAGCACCCACAAAACAACAACAACAACGAATCTATGAAGGAGAACAAGAAACATTCAGAAATATGGAGAAAATCAAATGAATGAAGAACATACAGGACTTTAATTTTTAAAAAGGCTCCAAACTGAGCTAGTGGGGTGTGTGTGTGTGTGTGTGTGGTATTAGGAATTCACACTGAGCACCACCCCCTTCCCGCCTTCTTTAAAAAATTCTAAATTGCCCAGGCTGGGTTTGAATGTGGGATCCTCCTGCCTCAGCCTCTCAAGTGCTGGGATTACAGGCTTGCGCCATCACCCCGGCTTGAGCTTGCAAGCCATTTGGAAACTTGCAGCTGGAAAAGGAGATCAGACGTTCCAGCTGAAACTTCCAGGAAGGCCCCAGGTTCAGCCTGTCCGTCACACAACAGTTGTGACGGGCAAGTGTGGCAACTGAGGAAGAGCCATTGCCCTGCCGTGACACGGGAGACGGGAGGCCCAGACTGCCATTATCTCCTCTTCGCAGACAGGGACACTGAAGTGAAAATTCTTTCAAGGTCTCACTGTGTAGTTCAGGCTGGCCTCAAGCTAGCAGCGATCCTCCTGCCTCAGCCTCCCAAGTACTGGGATGATAGGTGTGTGCCAGCAGGCCCAGTGGGAGGTAAAAATTCTTGAAGCCATGTAACTAGTAAGAGTGTGCGGGGCTGGGACATGAGCCCAGGACGGACTGGTTGAAAAGTCCGGGATCCCGCTGTGGCCTCTCTCTGAACTTGCCATTGGTGGCTGGCCTGCTGGAATCCGAGGACTCTGCGAAGGTGCATCCAGATCACTGTGCCTCTGACCAGCCCATCTCAACTCAGACACGGACATGGCTGCGGAAGAAGTACTCTCTTTATGAAGTGAAAACAGCAAAATACAGAATACACCACACACACCCCCACCACACACACACACACACACACGTGCGCACGTGCGCCACATTTCCTTGAATAGGCTTAAAACCCATCCAGGAAGGAAGATGCATATAAAAATGCTAAGAGTGAGCGCTTCCAGGTTAGGGGGAGAACTCAGCCCTAGAGACAAGGTTAAAGAGGGATTAAAAAAAAAAAATCACTTTCTGGTTTTTGACTTTTGAATCATCTGGATATATACTCATGAAAGTTAAATTAAACAATAAGAGTGTAAGAATGTGGGGTCGGAAGTGAAAGAGCACGTGCTGCGCATGCTTGAGACCGAGTTCAGTCCTAGAACCAGAAAATAAACCAAAACAGAATGACACAAAAAGTTCACTCCTCTTCTATGCTCCCATCACCGCCTGGCCGTCCACATTAGAGTCCAGGACACATGCAGATTTACAATTTGCCCTTTCAGTTAGTGTTTAACAATTTTCGTGTCAGAATATTTCCTCATTCATTTTAATGGTATTCAACTTTTTTTTACATACACCTTAATTTTTAAAAGAAACCTCTAATGGTTGATATTTTAGCATTTCTATTTTTTCCATGACTCTAAAAGTGCCATAATACAGATTCCTATGTATATGCTCATAGGATTTACACCACTATCATTTTTTTAATGAATACTACAATCATTTTTATGATTAAATTAATTTAGCAGGTCTATGCCCCTGGACAAAGTTTCTTTACTTCATTGTTGCTTTATTTACCAAACAAGGAGGCTAAAGATATATTTTTAAAAAACCTCTAATGATAGTCTCACGGACAGATTTAAGACTCCAACAGCTAACTTGAAAAAGAATACTTAGTTGAGGCCATTTTGTTAGTTAACTGTAGAATTCAGTTTAGGAAACCAAGAAGAAAAATGAAGCCAAAGGCCCTCAGAATTGATTTCTGTAGTGCAGTTCTCTAAAATCAAAAGAAAAAGTGAGAAACTAATTTATTTCTAATTTACTTTAGGCTGAAGTGTACAGGTACCTAACATGGTTACCAAAACAAATCTTTTTCGGACAATAGAGAAAACAAAAGTAATACACCAGAAGTGAAGGGGACCAGCCCCAAAGTGGGCTATCAAGATATTCACTGCGCTGTTGTTTCCAATAGAGAAAAAGTGGAGGGAACCTACACTGACCACAGTGAGGGAAAGGTTACACGCGCTGTGGTCCGTCCATACCGTGAATTCCTATGTAAAAATCCAAAAGACCAGGGCGAGTCTGTGTGTGCCTGGCGGGAAGGACTGGCGAGTCTTTTAGACTAAGTGAGGAATCACGCTCTGGTACGACAGCGTTTTTATAGATATTTAAAGTTTCTGCGAGGGGGGCGTGAGGAAAAGCTCTAACCCTAGAAACAGAAGAGTGGAGAGGATGCCTAGATTTCCTTGGCAGACTTTTTCAGAGCTAGAATATGTATGCACATCTTGTTTTTAAGCACATTTTCAAATGCAGAGGGGGCTCAGGTCTGCAGCATCAAAATAGGATGCTTTCAGTGTAAACATATTTCACTCTTCTAAAAATAAATTTGGTAACTGAGAATTCACCCTGAATCCTGGCGGCCTGCCCATGTGGGGCTCATTCATTTCCCCCACAAAACAGCGAATAAACCCAGCAGGATGTAAATGCGTGTGTCTGGAGAAGGTGAACTTTTACATTAGGTCTGCCTTTTCAGCTTTCTAAAATGTGGACCTTACCAATTTCTTTGACCTCTCTCTTTTTTTTCTTTCTTCTATTCCAATGCACGGCGGTGACAGGGCATTGAATTACCAGTTTGTCACTAACGCCATAGGCTTTATTATTCCTTTGAACAGAAGCTCGGCTTAAAAAGAAAAGTTTTTCTTAATAAGTAGCTGTTCATCCTTTGATATGCACATCTGGATCCGCGGTCTTATCTGCAGCATGCTAATGCTGCTTCCTGCAGATAATGATAAAAGAACAACTCAAAATAACAAAAAAGGAATAAAATGTGCCAGATGCCTAAAAAATAAGGAGCACAATGCAAATAAAAGCAACTGGTTTTACTATTCTTGGGAATAAACTCTATCAACAATTGAAGTAATCATTTAGGGTTCAATGGATGCCAGAATTTTTAAAAAGGGATTAGGAGGGAAAAAAAAAAAAAACCTCAAGCAAACATCAGCTGACAGCCACTGCCACATTCTGTTAGAAATTAAGAGGGAAATAAACCTAAGTGTGCTGTAAATCACTTTGGGGTTTAATTTCGCTCTGTCCTGCTACAGTGTTTCTTGTTCTTTAATTTCTTCTTTCTTCATTTGACTATGACTTAAACATGATACATTCACGGCCAAACTGAAAGATTTTGATTCCCAATTTTTTAGGAATCAAACTATTTTAAACATACAGAAAAGTACTAGAAAAAAACCAACAACAACATAGCCATCAGGAGTTAACTACTTTTCTACTTTGCCTCCATTTTCCTTTTGAAAGCCTAAATTTCCTTCCTTCTGACTGAGTTCTTCTAAATGGGATTTGTCTCGATTTCTACATCATCTTTGTTTGTTGAAAGAAAGTGTTCTTATAAAAATATTATGATTTGCCGGGTTTTAGGAATTCTCAAGGGCGCTTTCTGCCTCTCTACACTGCAAATGCGCCTCACATTTTCCCGGTTAGGTTAGTGTTCAGGATGAAAGAGCGGAATGGGCACATAGAGTGTACAGATATGACTGCTAGATATTCTCTATGATTCTGTCTAGCTCGTCTTTGTTCTTTGTCAAAGAAGCAACGGGCAGCTTACTTTGTAAACACGTGCGGGGAACATCAGAAGTTCTGTGGCCGATTGTAACTGATATGTTAACACACAGGCAAATAAAACTTCTGCTTCCCATAAATTGCCGGGTAAACTGGAAGTGGAGGACTGTTGGGGGAGGGAGAAGAGCAAGGGCGGGCTCCACATCCCCAGCACCATCCCAGATCGGGCTTTGGCTGCTTTCTCCTCTAGCCAGATAACATTCATGAATTGATTCCACATTAGCATGCAGCGGGCATGGGAAAATGATAAACTCCTATTAACACTGTCATGGCAACTGAAAAAATGGCTGCTGTGGGGGGACGAGGGCCACAGGAGAAGAAAAGCAAAGCCCTGTCTCTTTCTTCTGTTTGACATCTGTTGTTTAACATACAAAATTGTATTATCATGACGCAGGCGAGGCGGCTAAAGCCTGCCCGGGAATTGTTAGGACCGCAGTGCCCCAGCTCCCCGCTCCCTTCGCTCTCCCCTAGGAGTACATAATTCGACCCGCACATTTCCCTTGTCACCCGGGTACAAAAAGTATGAAGCGCTTCAGGAGGGTGGAATGTAGAAAGATCTTTATGAGAGGTGTGGAGAAGGGAGACTATATACTGATTACAAAGTGAAAATAAAAGTACTTCTTCTTTTGTCATTGCTTTTCTAAACCACCTGTTGTCTACGGCCATACCACCCTGAACGCGCCCGATCTCGTCTAAACCACCTGTTCTTTTTCCTTCTTCCCAACCTTCCTTCAGAAACATTTTATATTCTTCTTTTCTGTTTTTTTTTTGGGGGAGGGTGCATGCTGGGGATTGAACTCAGGGCCTTGTGCATGCTAGGCAAGCACTCTAACCACTGAGCAACACTGCTGCCCCCCATACATTTTTTTTTCACAGTGAGTGTTTCAAATGGTGCCACAGAAATGGATCTTTAGGAGGATTTCAGTACCAGTGCACCAAAAATTCTATATTATCCAAACATCACCTTGAAGTAGATCCTTAGCGCGTATGACTTTTTAAATGAGAAAACTTAAATGAGTTGACTTTCAAATATATTTTACGCCCCATTTCCTCACAGTAGCATAATCAGAACAAAACTGGTACCATTTTGGGTTGTTTTCACTCTGCAGTCTTGAAGCAGCTGTTCTAGATTGGGGCATCCTCAAATGGAGGAAACCGAAATTTCCAGTAAGACTGAGATGGAGCCCTTCGATAAGAGAAAGAGTAGACAACCGCAAACAAAAGAAACACCTTCTATAATTTACAGGGTCATTAGCATTTTAAGGCGGGGACCTTCGGACCACACCGGCACGCATTTAATAGTAACCTGTTTGAGCCCGCAGTTCAGGAATCGCCAGCCATCAGAGACGGGCAGGGTTGGGAGGGGATGCAGAAGCCAAAGACATTGAAAAGGTCAGAACTGCTGTTTGCCTTTCCAAATTGTCGGCGTAAAGTTACAATATGGCACCTGGAAGGCCCACCAGCTAAATACCCGGATACTGTACACAGTAACTGCAGGATGCTTGGACAGACAGGGAAGGCTGGAGGAGGGATTCGCTTGGGGGAAGGGAACCAGACCAACCGCCTTGTTTGCAACCCTCAGGACCGCTCTCCGAAACGGGTATTATTATTCACAGAATCGTAGTGGGGATGGCTACGGCGGGCATGACTTGCCCCTGGCATCTGACTTCATGGGTATTCCAGAATCAGATCATTTTTGTTTCTGTTTTCAGCCTTCGGTTCCATCAGCATAGTCTTTGTCAGAGGGTGACAGTTTTACATTTGCAATTCTAGATTTTTTCATTTGCTGGGCTTCCGGCCGCCCACTGCTGGTTTTTACATATTTGCTGCACATCAAATGAGTGGAGCCCTAGAAGTAGTCCAGGATGTTTCCTGGGGACCGGGGTGGGGCGGGGGAGACACTGCTCTCTGCAGTTTACATTTTGAAAGGCGTCACTTTGCAGGGAGAGAAAGTTCCCTCCCAGGTGAGGCTTCCAGTTGTAACCCTCACCTGCTCCCCCCACCTTGTTGCTGGCTGTTTGGGGCTCAGACTCACTTCCTGACCATCTTCTAATAAAACTTAGCTGCACAGCAGAATCACTAGGTGAGTTTTTCTCTTTTCAATGAGAATTTGCTTTCTATTTATAGGCTCTGACGATCTAGAAATCAGACCAATGGAAAAAGTGCGCACTTGCTTCTCAAAGATCAGAAAGAACTACCGACACAGAAAAATAGGTGTGAATTTAAAATTATGAGAATCACTAATGCATAGAACAGAGTTGCAGATCCGATTACTAGCAAAGTCACAACTCTGCAAATGCTGCCTGAGCGCCCTCCACCAGCCTCCCGCAAATCCCAGGCCTCTTCGACACATGAAGCTGACCTCCCGTCTCCC
>PVJO010000899.1:183231-200032 GCA_004026905.1 Hystrix cristata
AGAGTAAGAGTGATACTCTCCTTCCTGTAACTACCGCTGATGTTCTTTTCCAAATACCTTTGAGAAGAATTGGTCGAATAGTTGCTTGACAGGAGGCTCAGTGCGAGGAATTCTCGGGAGGGAAAAAAGTGCGCTCCGGGCTGGCCAGGCCCGCGTGAGACGGACAGAAGGACAGCCCGCGTCGGGATTCCTGCAGTGGGCGTCAGCGCGGTCCGCGGAGAGGCGTGGGGAAGGCCCCGGGAGGCAGGACCGAGCAAGGCCGAGTCCAGGAATCCGGCGGGAAGGCGGCGGAGCAGCCCAAGACGCCAGCGCGCTGCAGGGAGGAAGGGCCGGCCGCAGAGGCCACCCTGGTGTCCGCGCCCCTGGCGCCCCAGGCGCGGCTCCTGGGAAGGTGACTTGGCCGCGAAACCGCTGGGCCTGCGCACCCTTGGACTGCAAGTGCCAGTCTGGAGCTCTGTCCTTGGTGCACCAGCGAGCCACACAGCTCGTCACCGGAGCTTTCTTTGCAAGAGCAGGACACCAGGGCAATGCTGGGAAGCCAACCAAATGTCCATTCGAAGGGGGCCGCTACAAGCTGGGCTTGGCAGCACAGGCCTGTAATCCCAGCACTCAGGATCAGGAGGCTGAGGCAGGAGGATCACTGCAAGTTCAAGACCAGCCTGGGCCACGTAGTGCGCTCAAGGCCAGCCTCAACTACATAGGGAAATCCTGTCTCAAAAAAAACAAGAAAACAAAAAAAAGAAAAAAAGGGGAGGGGGCTCTGCTTCAATCAATCACGGCACAGCCATTCAGCTCCATACTCTGTGATTAACGTAAAACCCTCTCATGTGCTGAATGGGTAGCATTACTTGTGTGCTTCTGTGCTAGGCCCTTTCAATGGTCCTCTGAAGTAGGGGTGTAGGTGTGCTGTTACCTCCACAGATATGGAAACTGAGGCACAGAAAAATGTGGTGACTTGCCTGGTGTGACACAACTAGTACGTGGTAGGGTCAGTGGTAAGTGAAGAAAAATTGAGGTACAGAACTGTGCATATGCACTTGTGTTTGTGTAGAAAAGGTAAGACTGTTCCACATGTACATACATGTTTAGATATGCGTGTGGGGCATCATTGTGCACAGACACTATGTGTGCACGTATACGCTTGTGCTATTTTAGGGCGCCTGTGGAAGGAGCAGAAGACAGCCCAGGAAGTAAGATTTACCTTACACATATAAAAATTTGTTCCCACTAAACTTTTGTACCATGTACTGATGATAGCTATTCATCATCTTTATTTGCTTATTTAGTTTTTGGGGTGCTGGGGATCGAACTCAGAGCCTTGTGCTTGCTGGGTGAACGCTCTACTGCTGAGCTAGATCTCCAGTCCTCCATCTTCAAATTGTTAATCAAACCTTTAAAAGTGCAGGGGAGGGAGCTCGAGGTCTGTCTTCCGGGCTCTGTCAGCTCGTGTCACCCAGTGCGGTGACTGCTGGCAAAGCGAGCGTGTGGTGCAGGGCAGGTGAGACGGGACTGCTCCCGGCTGAGATGTGCCGAAAGTGCGAAGCAGATTTCAAAGACGTAGTATGAGAAAATAAGACTGTAAATGACAAATTCATAATTTTTATAATAGTTCCATGGTGAAAGGACAGTATTTTGCATGTGCTGGGTTAAGTCCAATATCATTACAATGAATCCATCTGCTCTGTCTACCTTTGTAGAGAGAGCGTGGCTCACATCACACCTCTGGCGGACAGTGCAAGTCCGGACCTTCCTTAAGGCCTAGTGAGAACATGAAGGATGCATGACTAACATTTATTTATTTTTTAAATTTTTAAGCTATTTTTGGTTTTTGAGACAGGGTTACTCTATGTAGTTCAGGCTGGCCTTGAACTCACTATGTAGTCCAGGCGATCCTCCAACTCACCGCAATCTTCCTGCCTCAGCCTCCCAAGTGCTGGGATTAGAGGTGTGTGCCATCACACCCGGCCCAGAGTCCTTGAAAGAGGAAGAGGTGTCAGGGTTCAGCCCCTCTCCCTACCTCCTTCCCTCCTTGTGAAAGCAGAGAAGAAGCCACGTGGAGACGGGGAGGAGCCCCAGCACCAAGGAGAGCGCCAGGATACTGAGTTCAAAACCTGCGTCCTCAGCGGCCAGTGCCGCCGGGAATCACTCCTGCCCAAGGACTCAACAGTCTTGTACTGCATTTCAGGTTCAACCCAGTTCCATTTCTTACTCTGCCAAGGGAGCCACGAGGGAGCATCACCATGAATATTCCTCTATCCGGATGTTTCTGGAGGTAAGAACCAAATTGGATACGAGAAGGCTATTGTTTACTGCATTTAACAAGAATCTGGAGATCACCAATCCCAGGGTGGCTTCAGAAAATCACTAAGAAACCAACCCTGTCCATCCTTCCATCCCACTGTTTGATTCATACTGGCGTCCTGTGTGGCTGAGTATCCTCACGATCGTAGGATGGCTGCTGCAGCTCCAGCATGTCCACCTACAACAGTGTCAAAAGCAGGAGATGGGGTGTCTACCTTTGAGCATCCATCTACATAGGAGGGAAAGAGCTTTCTGAAAGTTTCCTAGTAGCTTTCCTCTTAATTTATCTTTGTGGCTAGAACTGGGTTACATGCTTGCTTCTAAAGCAGTTGCTGGCAAAGCGTTCTGGGGTTAGCGGGATGGCGGTGGGAGCACCCTTCCTTGAGTACCCACTTCCATGTACCTGAACAAAACCCAGAATTTGATATCCAGGAGGAAAGGAGAAATGGCAGCTGGGGAGGAGGGTAAGAACATCAGTTACAGTTTGGGGTTTTGTTTTTCTGTGTGTGTGCCGGGGATCGAACCCAGGGCCTTGTGCTTGCCAGGCAACCACTCTCACCACTGAGCTAGATCCCCAACCCAGTCTTGGGCTTCTTTTCTTTTTTTTTTTTTAGACATGGTCTCACTAGGTAGCCCGACTGGCTTTGAACTCACAGCAATCCTCCTGCCTCGGCCTCCTGAATGCTGGGATTACAGGCATGTGTCACCAATGCCCAGCTCCAGAATAACTCACTTGTGAAACTAGGTAATTTTCCTTCATCACAAAATCCCTGCATGTCCTACAGTATTGCTCTGTGTTCCTCACATTTTCAGCCTTAAAATTACCATGTGGCTGCTGGTGAGCTAAGCTGAGACGCTGAAGTATGAGGTGTGATTCTTGCATTACCAAAATACTCCTGGTGGGAAAACATCCAATTACAAACAGTCGAATGAGCAAGACTAGCAGGCTCAGTTTTAACTAATCACCCAAGAGGGTCACTACAGATGGAGGCTGATACATTTGGAGAGCTCTAACCTTGAGAAAGAAAAGGGCACAAAATCAATTTGTATGTAAATTGTTCTCAGGCAGAACCTGCCAGGAGGTGAGAACTGTCCCCAGTGCCGTCTCTTCTGGGATGAAAATTCTTCCTGAGAGCATTTCAACTGCTTAAAGGTAGCTAAAAATGGATGTCAGGAGTTTAGAGTCTAGCTGTGAAAACAGAAACGCCATCCTGTCCTCCTGGTGTAAGGGGACAAAGAGAATGTGCGAAGTGTGCTGTGCACACGGGTCGACCAGCTGTCCCACATCCCACAGCGTCAACACTAGAGAAACAATCGCTTAAAACTGAGAATTGAATTGGTGTTACCATCTAGTTCATAGCGTTGCCTTTTGCACAGTCTTCCTCTTGGGATATAATTTTTTACTTAATTGACATGAAGAGATTCTAAGATGGATGATGATCATGACGGTGACAGCTAACATTTCCAAGCGCACTTGCTAGGAGCCGGGCTTTGCAGAAGTACTTTTTTGGGTGAAACAAAGACGGTGAACTGGGTTGCTGGGAAGACAACTCCTCAAGAGGCAGATGCCTTGGTGGGGTCCGTTTCACAGACGCAGAATGTGAACTTCGGGGGGTGGAGTAATAATCTGGGGAGGCAGAAGATCGTTGCCTTCGCTGCAGCTCTGTTGCAGGCTGTGTAGCTGCGTTTCCGTCCTGATCCCTGAGTGGGACCTCACCTGGAATACAGTTCTAGCCTGTGCAGTGGGATTGAGGGTCTTGAATGAGATCGGCCCGGATGACCTGGGTGGGCCTTGACCCCAGTGATAAATGTCCCCATAAGAAGAAGAAAAGATGCAGCTGTGTGAGGGTGGCAGTGGAGGCCGCAATGTCACAGCCCCGCACCGAGGACACCTGGGGCCAGCAGCAGCCAGAAGAGACAGGAGGATTTTCCCAGGTGTGGCCTGTGACGCCTCCATTGCAGACTTCCTTGTGCTGTGTGGAGCTATCCAGTGGCGGTGACTAAGCCCTCAGAGATGAGCACGGTGGCAATGGGACCTCAGCCCGAGGACCGGGCCACTCTCGGGAAGGGGCCACATTTGGTGATGCCTGGAGAGATTTTTGGTTTCCACCAACTGGATGAGAAGCGGGTGGGGGCGCTACTGCACCTCAGGAGCAGGATTCCCGATGCTGCTGACCCTCCCACAATACAGAGGACAGCCCTGCAGCAGGGAGGCACCCACACAGCATGCAAACGGCCAGGTCAATAACCCCGCTGCACACTGAGCCCAAGTGCTTATTGTAGGCACTGTCTCACTGGGCTTCCCAGCCACCTCCTGGGCAGGTGTCGGGATGATTTCCCATTTTGCAGGTGAGTAAACTGAGGCCACAAGAAGTGATTTCCCTCAGGTCTGGGAGCTAGGAATGGCAGAGCTGGGGTTTGAGTTTTTACTTTCTGGTTTTGTTTTTTTCAAATGAAGATACACTTATTCAATTAAAAGAACACTATTTATTCTAAAATTGCTTTAAAAATATTTTTTGAGGGGGAGAGCTGAGGCTATAGCTAAGTGGTAGCCTGCTTGCCTAGCATGTGTGAGTCCTGGAGCTCAATCTCCAGGACCACCAAAAAAATTGTGTGTGTGTGTACGTGTATGTGTGTGTGTGTGTATGCGTGCTATAATAGCCATTGTTAAGCGACACGACGGTGTTTGTGGAAGTGACTCTGTTGCAGTGTTGGGGATGGAAGCCGGGGCCGTGACATGTTAGGTAGGTGCCCAAGCCAGTGAGCTACAGCTCCAGCCTAGATGTGACTCTTTTGCCTTCTTGGTTTGCCCAGTGAAAAGTTGGGAATCCTGCAGTTCGCAGTACATTTCTATGGGAACATCTGTCCCTCTGAGACATCGAGAGTTCTTTGAGAACCACCCCGCGAGGTTTCCTTGCTCCTCACACCGGGCATGTCTCGGAGGTAGACGGGCCACTGCGAGTCCTCGAGACACTGAGAACTCTTCGTCTGCACACTGTCAGACCGGCCTGGTGAGCTGGCCAGGACCACGTCTATTCTGACTTCTACACCGAGATTGCAGCGAGTATGTGATAAGGAAGAAATAAGATGATTTGGATAATACCAGATATAAAGAATTAGCCACCACTCAAATATCGGTCTTTTTTTAACCTACATTTTGTTTATGCATTCATTCATTCATTCATTCATTCATGTAACAACTCTTCCCGGAGCCCACGTTAGCGTGGCTGACACTGTGTCGGGCGTGGTACAGCTAGAGCCTGTTGTGGACCGGCCACGCGTGTGCAGGAGGCTCTGATGGTAACCGTCCAGACCCGCGGACTGGGCCAGGGCTTCTACTCACCTTACAGCTACTTAGGCGTTTGTTCTCTTAACATATGAAGTAGGCACTATAATTCTCATTTATTTCCTTTTTCTTTTTCCGGCTTTACTGAGGTTTAATTGACAATATCATCCATTTTAAGCATAAGCAGTTAAGGTAAAGTCCTTGTGCACCGCCTTAGGTCATGATACGGCAGGATTTCAGCCTGAGGAGTCTGATTCCAGAGTTCACACTTCCTGTTTGTGTCCTACCTGTTTCTTTGTGTGGAGCAGTTAACAGGTTACATTTCTCACCTCTCAGGATTGCCAAGAACACACTTCGAGATCTCAAACTCCCCCAGCAGCCTGAGGGAAAGGCTGTTTTTTTTCACAGTGCTGGGGATTGAATCCAGGGCCTCATGCATGCTAGGCAAACGCTCTACCATTGAGCTACACTGGAGGCGGAAAGGTCCTATTTTCTTGGTCCCCGTTTTATAGGTGAGAAGACTGAGGTTTTGAGATGTCACATGACCGTGCCCAACCACCCAGCTCTGAGGAGCTGTGAGCTTTGCCATTATTGAACTGGACTCAAATTCTGGTGTTGTCATTTTGTGTCCGTGTGACCTTAGGCAAGCTAGTGATTTTGGGCAAGTCATTTAAACTTTCTGAGGCTGTGTTTGCTTAACTACAGAATGATCCAGAAACCTACTCCATGGGTGTGTAAGGAAGATCTGACGAGTGCAAATTTATTAGAATGACCAGGCACAGTGGTGCACGCCTGTAATCCCAGCACTTGGAAGGCTAAGGCAGGAGGATCAATGCAAGTTTGAGGCCAGCCTGAATTGCAAAATGAGACCCTGTCTCAAAAAAACAGCAAAACGAAACAAACCAAAACCCAAAACAAAAACAGTTTATTAGAACAAATTATGGCCCATGGACAAAAACCCAAGTAAGTCCCACCATCTATTGCTTTGGCTGCTAGCTACTGATGGTGTTCACGTTTTCAAATGGTTGGAGAAAATTGGAAGAAGAATATTCTATAACACATGAAAATGATATAAGATTCAAATGTCAGGGGGCATAAATAAAGTCTTAACGGCACTTGGCCGTGCCCATTGATTTACATGTCGCCTTTGGTTGCTTTTCCAGTAAAAGGCAGCGCAGAGTGGCGGCCACTGATCTGATGGCCTGCAACCCTGAAATATTTACTTTCTGGCTCTTTGGAGAGTTTGTTGACCTCGGGATTAGATGACAAATGTAAAGTCCATGCCAGGTACTCAGTACTTAGTAACTGTTACTACATATAGCAACAAGAAGAACAATACATTTGAAATGCTCGTAGATCTGATGTCAGTATTTAAGATTATAGTGAAACTTGGAAGTATTTGTTATTCGGCAGGAAAAGAGAGAGCTTGTAGTTACAGAATGACTCAAAAGTCCAAGGATACAGGAAATCAACCCTTATTAAATAGAAATCTAGTAGGAACAAAGAGTTTACAGCCCCAGAGTCCATTATTTCTATTTTCCTACAGTTGTCAGCTCTTATCATCTGCAAATATGTACATTTTTACCCTTGTTATAAGTGAGAACTGTTATAGTCATGACTTTTGTTTTCCTGTACTGGGGATTGAACGCAGGGCTACTTCCCAAACCAGTCGTTACGTTTTTTAAGACTGTAGACATTTAAACATTTTCATACGATCTACCCCCAAATTATAGGAAGCCTCAGTGTACAACAGGAAACAAAAATGAAATGATTTTAGGTACATTTAACATTCAGTAAAATCACATTCAGCTCATACAAATGAGGATTATGAAAACTGTGTAGCAAAGTAGAAGAGGAACTGAAATATAATTATAGTTGATAAAATAGGACCTAGATTTTATGGATATATTTAATATAGATTCATCATTAAAAGGAATTCTACAAAAATGTTAATGCAGAATATCTCTACATCAAGGGGTGATTTTGAATTTCCTTTATTGTATGTTTCTATATGTTTCAGTTTTTTAGTTTTTTTGTTTTTTTTGGTGCTGAGGATTGAATTCAGGGCCTTGTGGTTGCTAGGCAAGCACTCTACCACTTGAGCTAAATCCCCAGCCCCATATTTTTCAGTTTTTAAATACTGAATATAAGATATTTTTATATCAGGAAAAATACGAAAAGAAAATGTTAAAAATAATTGTAGAATTCTGTGACTCTGAGAAAAACATACATTGAAGAAAAAAAACTGGGGGTTGGGGATTTAGCTCAGTGGTAGAGCGCTCGCCCAGCAAGTGCAAGGCCCTGAGTTTGATCCCCAGCACACACCTCCCACCAAAAAAAGGAAAAACTGGCTGGGGAGGTAGCTCAGTGGTAGAGTGCTTGCTTGGTATGTGTGAGGCCACAGATTAGATTGCTCAGAACCAAGAAAAAAAAGACAAGATAAAAATATTGTCAATGAATACATAAAAGCAAACTAGTTCATATAGACTCAAATCAGATAGACCATGTTGTTAGTTCTGTATTATAATTTTTCTAAAATACAAAACTCTAGCCCAGCATGGTGACACATTCTTTGTAATCCCAGTACTCTGGGAGAGAGCCTGTACAAGCTAGTGATTTAGCAAGACCCTGTCTCAAAACACACAACATTTTAAAAAGAGCTAGAGTGTAGTTCACTGGAAGATCCAGAGTTCAATCCCCAGTACTCCCCTCAATTCTACTGTTACTTGTCCCTTATCTTGAGTTGTTTATTATTTTAAAATGATAAATCTTTATATTTTTCTCACAGAAAATTTTACATTTTTCTAGGATAACCCTGTACAGCAACTAGAAATTTTAACTCATGCTTACATTCCATAACTTCCATATTATTTTGGTAATACTTTTTTCCTTATGAAATTACAATCAGTTTACTGATTGCATATTTAAAAAAAAAATCTAACTCGAGCTATTACTTTGACAAGTATTACCCAATACTGGAAGCAAGAGGAATGTTTTCCTAGTGGCCAGATACTATACTTCTGAGTTGAATCAAACCTGTTTTTCCAGTTTAACAGTAATCTTTTAATTATGTTGATACAAGCGGAACTTAAATATTCTGTCAAGAGACAAAAGTCTAACCAATTAAGACCCCAACATAATGATTTCTTTCCATGTCAGCAAGCACATCGCCAGCCATATGATATTACAGTTAAAACCTGCTAAGATTATTGAACATGATAAAGAACTTTAACATCCAGTTGAATTAAAATAATTTATTCTTTTTTCTTTTTCTCTTTATTTTTGTGGGGGAAGGTGCTGGGGATCAAACTCAGGGCCTTGTACCTGGTAGGCAAGTGTTCTACCACTGAGCTAAATTCCCAATCCCAAGAATTTGTTCTTTTGTAGTTATTAAAAGGCATTGCAAACTTACATACTCTACCGTAGCACCTTAATGCATTTTTATCAATGTTCACAGAGCATTCTGATTTCCAAATGACTCTTTTAAGATCATGGATTACTGCTTACATACATACTATGGCTGGGGATTTAGCTCAGTGGTAGAGCGCTTGCCTAGGAAGCAAAAGGCCCTGAGTTCAATCTCCAGAATCCCTCCCTCCAAAAAGGTGTAAATAAAATTTTAGGTAACATTATAGCAATTTTCTTTCTCTGAGTGAGTGCCCAGAGGTGTGGCAAACCCCAGTTTTGCCAACAGCTGGACGCATGCCCACTGGCAGGTCTTCTACCATCTGGCACCATCATAGCACATATTGAGAAAGCAACTATAAGCCATAAATAGTGTGTGTGGCTGTGTGCTGATAACAATTCTCTTATGGGTGCTGAAGTTTAAAATTCATATAATTTTCATGGTTCATGGAATACTATTCTTCTTTTGATTTTTTTTAACCATTTAAAAATACAAGCTCTGACCTCACCTCTTGGGTCATATAAATCAGGTGGCAAGACATATATAACAATTAAACCTGTATAAGGACAATAATATGACTTAATTTTTTTTTTTTTTCAACTCTGGGGATTAAACACAGGGCCTCTGACATTTTAGGCAAGTGCTCTACTGCTGAGCTACATCTTTAATTCCTTATTTTTTTATTTTGAGACAAGGTCTTGCTATGTTGCCCAGGCTGGCCTCAAACTTGCAGTTCCCTACCTTAGCCTCCTGAGTAGCTGAGATTACAGGCCTGCGTGACTGGGTCTCCACGTAAGTTTATTTTTTAAAAGGAAACTTGAGAGATGAATAGAGCTGAATGGTAAAGCAGTTGCTTGGTATTCGCATGTGTAAAGCCTAGTTTTTATCCCCAACACTGTTAAAAAGGGGGGGTGTGCTATGTATTAGTCTCATGACTAGAGAGCTCAGTATTAGTTATTATAAACAAGGTAATGGTACACGTAAAAAATTTTAAACATTGTATTCTAGTTAGGTCTCTAACCTGCTAAGGATTATACACCTGAAGTCAGCTCTTTGTTAAACAAGGGAAGTGAGCAAGTGTGGAAAGGTGTGAAGGATCGCTGAGCACCAAACAGAAACTCTCCTTACCGGCATCAGGAAGATTGAAGGGGAGCCTCTGCAGCATGGTTTAACGCCTACGCACATACTGCCAAGCTGTGTAGCTCCTAGACTGAAATATTCTCTAGACCATATTTGCAGCTCCCTCCTCACTTTGGAGAACTGACCTTTTCCATGGCCAAAGGCGTTAAGATGATCCCCTCCTCCAAGATATTCTTTATTTTGTTCCAGGAGTGGGGATTGAACCCAAGGCCTTTGCACTCAGCCACACCCCCCCTTTTAAAAATGTTTCATTTTGAGACGGGGTATCCCTAAATTGCCCAGGCTGGGCTCGAATATTCAATCCTCCTGTGTCAACCTCCTAGAGTATTGAGATTATGGGCATCTTCAGTTCTTATGTACCGGATGAATTGCGATTTCATTGTTTTGAACCAAAATTTGCAAATTTTTGAAATTTGCAAAATTTTTTGTGTGTGTGTGCTTACCAATAATTTACCTAAAGTTAAAATATGGTCTGTGAACAAATGAGACGATGACAAAAGCTCACCAGATGTATCCAAGAGAACAAAAATAGGGTTTTCCTTTAAGGACAAAATGGGAATGCCTAATTGGCTGTTTGTTTTGTTTGAGGGAACATCACATCCATCATTCGGTTTTGAAGGTTTATTCGCCACCTAATGTCTCTGAGTTTTTGAGTTCCTTTTGTATCCATTTTCCCACTTTAGTGCCTTTAGGACTGAATATACTGTCTGTGAGAATTCTCCTCTATTTCCGTCTTAGGGCCAAAGAATGTGGTTCCCTCCCCACCCAGGCAAATGAAATTAAATAACTATTTAAATTTGGTGTGCAGTTTAACCAACATCTTCCGTGCTTATTTCTGCTATTGTTTAAAGACAAAGTTTTGTCTTGCTCCCTAACATTATAATTACTACTTAGATGTCTAGGTTGTAATTTTGCTACGTCAATTACATCGCTTCAGTAATAAAACCAAGTGAATTGTATTTATTTCCTTCCTCTGCCTTGGAAACTGATTCCCTCTGAAAAGAAAGGCAAAAACTAATGAAAGCAAGACCCAGCTCCTGTCTGCATCTCACGGATCTGATTTTAAGCCCGCCCCGGGAGGAAAGGACAGATAAAAGGATGCAGGGTCAGCCGCCATGGCTGGCTGTTTCTGACAACCTAGCGACCTGTCAAGCAAAAAAATAATTTCCTTGTTTAAAGTCATAATAACATAGTATGTGTAATAATAACAGCGAAGACTCGTGACTTAGATTCCAGAAATAATAGAAACTGGTGGCTGGGCAGCACTCGCCAGGGAGACAGCGCCAGTGTACGGTGGGGGTTGGGGGGGTCTTGCCAATCGCTTGTTGAAGCTTAATTTTTATTCCTGGCTAAGGACAGTTGTATTATAGACGTTCAGCTCAGAGGAACGGTGAAGTCCCCTCACACGGCGCCTTAAAGAAGATAAAAGCTTATTTTCTTTTGATTAAAAGCTACGTAGGTGGTCCAAGCCTCCTTGGACCCCAGCTTCTCTGCTGGCTCTGTTTTGCTGGCCCCACTGACTGCGTGGCCCAGGATGGCAGCATCCAAACTCCAGGCAGCAAGACAGGCGGAGGGACGACTAGAACTACAACAAAATTACCTTTCTGGATTCAGCCTCTGAATCCATTCGTTCATTCGTCTGTTCATTCATTCAATTACTGAAGTCAGCAAGTATTTACTGAGCACTGACTATGTGCCGGGCACTGTTCTGCGGGCTGAGCAACAGTGATAAGTAAAACCATCCCTGGTCCTCACAGAGTTTATTTCCTAGCTGGGAGGGGGAAGACAATACAACACAAACAGAAGCGATTAAATTACTGCCGTCAAGTGAATTGCGTGCTTTCAAAGCTCATCTAGAACTCCTAACTCCCAGTGTGTTTTTTGTTTTGTTCGTGGTGCTGGGCATCTAAGCAGAGGCTCACGCAGGCTAAGCGCATACTCCACCAGCAAGCTCCACACATCCCTGGCTCCCAGCCTTGGTGCTACGCTTGTCTGAGGCCACGAGCCAGCAAAGAGCCGGCTGCCTGTGTGCCTTGCATGGTGCTCCAGGAAGGTCCAGGGGAGGGAGTTCTGTCCCGAAGAGGCGGGCGAGCTGCACGTGTCCTTCCTGGTCTTCACGTCTTGGTGCCAGAGTGATTTCTGATGGAGCTGTGAGAGTGGATCTGTCCCCCAGGGCTGTGAGCTGGTGTGCTGGGGGCTGAACTTGCAGCGCACGGCTCGAGGGCCGCATCAGATGGCAGGACCTCCCCACCCCTGCTTGGCAGTAATGCTCAAGCTGCAGCCCTCACACTGAACATTTTCACAAGCACACTTGGGGTGTTTTGCAAAGGCAAGTGCGATTGATTTTAGTATCTATATACTTTTTTAAAAAATTAGCATATCTAAAACTGAGCTACTGTTTTTTTAGGGTCCTATTTTGTGCTAATGGGTCACTGATGAGATATTTGAGTGTTGGGCCCCAAGTTCCATTTTTCCGTTTTTCCTTCAGCTCTGTGGTTTTATGGTGCAGTTTTATGTAACATAGTGAATTTTAGGGATGCATGTGTTGATGGTATTGCAAAAAACTACACACTTCTTGTAGAAAATATAGAAAAAGGTTAATGAAGGTAGGAAAAAAAGAAAGCAGAAAAAATCACATATCTACCCTCAGCAGAAATTACGTTCCCCAACTTGTTTTCTCTGCATTTACACACTCACACACACAGCTATAAGTACAACCATGTACACACAACCACACACGCAACCAAACACACAACCATCTACAGCCACATCCTCACACCCGAACAAACACCACTTTTCTAGCTCTCTGCCCCTCGGAGACAGCCTTTCCTGCGCGTGTTCTTTATCTGTTAGGTTTAGAGGTCGTACCTTACTTCACTGTGCGGATAGTGCATATTTTGTGTTTAAAAACGTAAATAATATGAGGTTTTATTCTGACTTCAAAAAGAATACCTGAGATGTAAACAAATCCAAACTCTAGTCTACCACGTAGGAAGGAAAGGCCTCCCGCAAGCATCCACCTGCCCATGCGCCTGGCGAGTGTCGGGGAGCGCCCTGTGGGGCCAGCTCCGCGCCCAGCGGAGGCCCCACGCAGGGAGGAGCAGGCGGGCAAAGGGCCGCAGGCCCGGAACTGCTCCGGGAGGCACCGGAGTGAGCGAGGGAGAAGGCGCCGGCGGTCAGATCCCCTCCTGCGGAAGCAGTGGGGGGCTCTGCGGGCCTGCAGAGTGCAGGCGAGGGGCTCCCCCGGGAGACCCGGGCACCTGGCTGTGTCGCGTGTCTGCGGAGCCCCGACCCTCCCCAGCTGCTGCTGCCACACTGCAGAAGCAGGATGCACACTCTGCCTGTCTGACTTTTCGGCAAGCGTGCACACTGCTTCCCCCACCTCGCCCCAGCAGTAATGGAGCCACACTTACCGATTTGCCTAACAGGTGCGTCTTGCTGAAGCTATACCAAGGCAGCTTTCCAAGACCAGATGGCACAGTCGGTAAGACCCCCGCCTCTGAGTCAAACAAACCCGGGTTCACATCGCCACTGCGACTTTGCCTAGCTGTGTGGTCCTGGACAAGGCCCCTGACTCCATGTTGGTGGCTCCGTTTGCAAAACGGGAAGGACGAAGAGTACCTGTCCCTTTCCGAGGGCCAAGAGGGCTTTGAAAGGACGCTGGAAGGAAAACTCTGCACTTAGCAAATGGTAGGTAGGATTTTAGTGGCTGCATGGTGTATCCATTTGTTTAAATTGTGGTTTCTCGGTCTCCGCAGTGTTGACATTTTCAGTCAGTAAATTCTTCATGGTGGGGGCTGTTCTGAGTCTTGTAGGATGTTTAACAGCGTCCCCGACGTCAATAGCATCATGCCACTTTTGACAACTGAAAATATCGCTAGACATCGCCAGGCATCCCAGAGGGTGGGAAGGAGGAGGCAAAAATTGGCCCCGGCTCAGAAACACTGCTTAATAAACATATTAAAAGAATATATATCTGAATATAAATAAATTCACACATATCTAATGTAGCTTGTAATATCATATTTATAACATAAAATATTGTACTAAATATGAATATGATATGCTTTATGGATAGCAATATATACATAAATAAGTATAATGCACTATAAAATATATACTTGCAAACGAAACCTAAACCATATATAAATATTTATGTGAAATATATCAACACATGTAAAACATCTATCTATCTATCTGGAAAGCATTGATGAGGACAGTGAAAAAGTTTAAAAAAAGCCAAAGCCCTGTGTATGGAAAGGAAAAACTTGAGTAAACAAAGGGCAATCCGAAATCCAAGCAAAAGTGACACGGCTTCTCATTTCCTCCCAAGTGAAATGTGGACCAGATGGGGGAAGGGGATGAGTCAGTTCCAGAGAGGAATGTGGTTTGCTTTGGGGAAAGTAAGCTTGTGTGTGTGTGTGTGTGTGTGTGTGTGTGTGTGTGAGAGAGAGAGAGACAGAGAGAGACAGAGAGAGACAGAGAGCGACAGAGAGCGACAGGGCTGGAGAGGGAGGAGAAGTGGCTAAAATAACCTCGGGGTCCTCGCGTCCCGGTGCGCGCGCACACGGGTGTATCTGGGGACACCATCCTGGCAGCTGTGGAACCCACTTTCAATTAAAGTCAGTTTCACCTTAAGGCTGCACAGCGCGTTTAATGAGGGTGTCTCGCCAAGCTGCACAAGGGTTGAAGCCACTCTCCCCTTCTGTCTGTCCCTTTTTGTGCTCGCTGCCTGGCAGAGACAGTGAGGAGGCCGCAGAGGTGGCTCGGAGGAGAACAGGACCTGCAGGCGGCCAGCAGGGACGACAACTCTCCGTCCCGGTGTTTTTGCGCGCACCATCCTGTCCTGCGTGCATGACATCGACTGACCCCCCTTGTCCTCATGGAGCACGGAAGATGGGCTGAGGATGTGGCGCAATGCTACGGTGCTCACTTAGCAAGAGCAAGGCCCTGAGTTCCGGCCCCAGCACCCCACCAAAAAAAACGAAATTGCAGAAGATGGTACAGTTGCCTACTGTACAGATGAGGGGACTGCCGCCCCGAGAGGAACGTGACAGGTTTCAAGCTTGCAGGGGACGGAGCCGGGGCCCGAAGCCAGGTGGGCCGTCTCCGAGCCCAAGCCTTACCCTGGACGGCCAGGCTGACAGGTGGCAGGGCGAGCGCGGGCATCGCGACTCCCGGGGGACGGTTGGCAACGCTTGGACACGTCTCCGGTGCCACACGGAGCAATGCTACCAGCACCCGACGGGTCGGAGCCAGCCTTGCACCGGATGGTCCTTCCCGGCTGGATCAGCCTGCCGGGGGCCCTGAGGAGCCAGGCACAGCCTCTGAGCTGGAGGTGAAATGACTTCTGAATGCGGAATAGCTTTCCTCCGTTGTAATAACGCGAGTCATCAGAAATAGAGAATTGAGAGATTTCCTCCTTGCTTCCATGCCCGGGGGCAAACAGTTTGGTTTATTTTGCCTATTTTTCTACTGACAGACCTCCGCCAGCCTGCCTGTCCATCTACTAAACTATCTAACTCTTTCTGCCTTTTGTCAAAAGCACAAGACACATATAACTTTCTGCGGATCTATCTTCCCTCAGTGCCAAACTTGAGTCAAACTGGAAACTTCGGCAGCTGCCGCTCCTCCTGCTGGGAATCTCGTTCCTCCGGGTGTTTGTGGGCCCTCAGCGCCGCCTCAGAGCATGCTTCCCCAGGTAAGCCAGTCCCCCCTCCAGTCCTTCGGTACCCAGCCTGACTTCTTTGTAGCCTTCCTAGCTCTGATGGACACTTACTGGGTGGACACTTACGTCTTAACTTATCCACTAGTTGGCCCTTCCTAGAATGCTGGCTCCATGAGAACAGAAATAATGTCCGTCTGTCTCCCTCTCACCCACCTTTCTTCCTTCCTCCCACATTCCTCTGTCCTAAGTGTTTTGTACATATCATCTCATTTAGTCCCTGTTACAACTTCCTATTATTATTATTATACAGATAATAATAATCTGTACTATTATTATTACTATTATACAGATAAGAAACAGAAGCAGGAGATGTTAGGTTCAGCAATTTCTCCAAAAAAATGGGACAATTTAGATTCATTTCGGGGATTCCACACCCTTAATCATTCTGCTACCCTGCTGCTCCATGAGGTCAGAACAATAATGAACTTATTGAGGCCCAAGAAGGCTAAGAATTTTTTTTGAGAGAGGGTCGCATTATGTAGTTCAGGTTGGCCTTGAACTCATCATGTAGCCCAGGCTGGCCTCGAACTCAAGGCAATCTTCCTGCCTCAGCCTCCCCAGTGCTGGGATTACAGGCTTGCACCACCATCCCCCGAAAGGCTAAGAAATTTAATCACAAATATCATCCATCTTTTTAATTGTTGCAAACATGAAGGGTTAGACAAAGTATCCTGTAGCTTTAATCCCCAAGGCTCTTTTTTCTTTGTTTTGAATTTAAAAACAGAGTATTTCTTTACTTGAGTATAGAGAATTTCTCTGAGAAAATACATATCCTGCTTAAATATAACTGTCTGTAATGAGGGTTGCCACCTACAACAAAATGATTAAAATAAATTCAAACTTTTACTCCTAAAATGCTTTTAAAATTAGTAATTTCCAATTTTTTTTTTTTTTGCTCAATAAACCACAAAATATTTATAAGCTTATAAACACCCAAATG
>PVJO010000900.1:0-76775 GCA_004026905.1 Hystrix cristata
CACATACCCCATTCACCACACACTCCCCACACACGCTGTCTGTCTCCCACACTCCACACACCACAGGTCCCACCTCGGGGACATCCTTCACGACCACCAGCTACTTTCCAACTTCATCTGGACCCCAAACCTTACCTCCAAGCGAAACTCCAACACTCATTAGCTCCTCAGTGACACTCATCTCTCAGAGCGCACCAGCCAGTCCACACACAGTCTCTTCTACTTCCACCACAAGGCCACCTGGTACCACTCCTCCCACCACCATGGCCACCCGGCCCCCACACACAGCAGTACCGCTGACCACGACCACCCGTGCCACCACCCAAGTCTACATTTCCTTCAGTACACCCAGGACATCTCTTACCCACATCACACAACCCTCCTCCACACCCCACCTGGAATCCACCTCAGCTCGCGCCACCACCCTCACCTCTCACTCTACCAGTACAGGAAGTCACACCACTGTGGCCTATACCACTTCTTCCACCCCCGGGTATCTACACACCCCATTGGCCACTCACTCGCTACCCACGCTGTCTGTTTCCCACGCTCCACACACTACAGGTCCCATCTCGGGGACAACCCTGAAGACCACCAGCCACTTTCCAAACCTATCCACACCTCAGACCTCCCCCCTCAGTGTGGTTCCAATAGTCACAGCCAACACAGTTTCACCCACCTCTCTCACTACCGCAGTTAGTCCACACACACTCTCTTCTGCTTCCACCATGAGGCCAACGGGTACCACCCATTCAGCCACGGTGGTTACTGGAACCACACACACTGTGCCACCACTACCCATGACCACCAGTGCCACCACGCAGGCCCACCTGTCTTTCACCACAGCCAAGACATCATCTATCCACATGACAAGACCTTCCTCTACACCCCAACAGGAATCCACCTCAGTTCCGGCCACCACCCTCACCTCCTACCCCATCAGTACAGGAAGTCACACCACCATGGTCCATATCACATCAACCCGTGCACACACCCCATTCACCACACACTCCCCACACACGCTGTCTGTCTCCCACACTCCACACACCACAGGTCCCACCTCGGGGACATCCCTCACGACCACCAAACACTCTCCAACTTCATCCACACTCCAGATGTTACCTAGCAAGAGTCTAACAGCTACCATGTCCTCAGCTTCACCAACTTCTCAGAGACCCAGCACCCCAACCACTCCCCATACAATCTCTTCTGTGTCCCCTGCTAGTAGTCTTCCATCCACGATGCTCATCAACACCAGCCATTCACACTCCACCCGTGCACTGACCACAACCACCACAGCCACCTCCCAAGGGCATACCTTCTCCCCTCTCAGCAGCCTCACCTCCTCTGGGCCCCACAGCTCCAACCTCAGCCCCTCACCATCATCTCCTGCAGCCCCAGTGTCTCCGCACCCCAGGCTCTCAACTACTCCTCTTTCTTCCAGTGAGTTCCCCTATGTCTCTCCCCTTTCCCCAGAGACCTCACCCAGCCCCCATACTTCTCCCTCATCCTCTTCCTCCTCTCCCTTCACTTCCTCACCTTCTGCTGGGACTGCTCCCCAGTCCCCTCTCACCCCCAGTACAGTCCCTCCTGCCCTGTTTCCCACCGGACCCACAACATCCCTTCCTGTGTCTCTTTCTCCCCTTCCCTCTCGTCTGCCTCCCTCCATCTTGCCATCTGTTACCTTCCCTGTCTTCTCTTCCCTGTCCACCACATCCACTGTGCACCTCTTCCCCTCACCAGCTGCCAACACAGGCTCTCCATTCACATCCAGGACCACGTCCCGGGTCCCCACACCCTCCACCCTCTCCTCTCGGGCCACCACCTCCCAGGTCACTGCTCTTACCACCTCAGCTCCTGTGTCTGGCCTGGTGTTCTCAACCTTGGGGACAATAGCCTCCCTGCGCCCTCCATCCACCAACCTCACCACCAGGCTCCCTGGGACCACCTGGCTGCCCACGTCCACATTCCCATCCAGTTCAGTTGCTTCCCACACAACCTCACCCACCACCCTGGAGTTGCTGTCCACTGTGAGCCCCTGGGTGTCCCCTCTGGTGACCTCTCCTCCTGGCTCTTCCTCTTCAGGTAAGTGGTATCCTCCTAGCTCTGAACAGCACTGCGCTATGCCATCCCCGGGGGTCCCTGACTCTCCCTTCAGGCCGGTGCTGTGCCTGCTGCAGCCTGTTCAGTCTCTTTGTGAGCCCAGCTCAGACCAGCTGAGCTCCAGCCTGCAGAAGCACCTGCCCTACCCGGCCTCTGTGCCTGTGCCTTGCTCCTGGCTCACTCATGCCCATGACCTCTGTCCTGCAGTCAGGACCTCTGCTGGCACTGCCACCTCCCCCAAGAAGTTTTCCCCACTCAGCCCGTGAGGCACTCAGAGCACGTAAGGGCTGGCAGGGTTCCCACACTCAAGGAGTGTCACCTTCCTTGGGAGGCAAGAAGACAGCCACGAACAGGCACAGGTGTGGACTTGGCACAAGCACCCAGAACAGGCTAGGCAGGGACAAGCCCTGTCCTCCCCCGTGGGCACTCACTGCAGGCCATGGCCCCTGCTGGCCCTGCCCAGTACCCACCCAGGCTCCTGAACCAGGCTCCTGCCAGGCCCGCCTCGTGTTCCTTGGGGCTGGGCTCCCCTCACCACCTGGGCTTCCCCAGGCAGGACATCCCCTGGTGCCACCAGGGCAGAGGGCTCATCACTGCTGGAGACAAGGACTGGGATGCCAGCTGTTGCCTGGGGAAGTGACCTTGGGGAGCAGGGTACACAGCAGGAGGATGCCAGGGGGCACAAGGGGCCTCCCTCCCCACCCTTTGTGGAGAAGGGCAGGTAGGCCCCAGTCAGAAGAGAAACACGGCAGAATATCATTTCTGCTCCCAGATCTTTTATTTAACTTTTTGTTACTGGTTAATTTAATTTTGTAGTACTAGAGATTGAAAGCAGAGCCCCTGAGCTACATCTTCAGCCCTTTTAAGGCAGGTCTCGCTAAACTGCCCAGGCTGGCTTTGAACTTAACATCATCCTGCCTCAGCCTCTCAGAGTGCTGAGATTACAGGTGTGCACCTCCACACCTAGCTTCTCCTCACCTTTTAAATCCAAGTTCCACTCTGGCAGTTGACAGGCCAACAGTGCTGTCCCTGATGTCCACCTGCTGCATACTGTGCTGCTGTATGCTAAAGGGATCCTGGTCCCCACCCTGCCCTTCCAGCCATGCAGAGCAAGGGGCTCCCTGTCCTTTTCCCTAGCCGAGCAGCAGAGTCCTTGATGGCATCTGACTCTCTGGGAACACAGACATCATCTCCTGGCCCGGCGTCTATGACTGGCCAGGTGGCTGGGTGGGTGGGCATCCTCCTTCTCAGCATCTGGGATCCGCCCTGTGGGCTTGACTCTGCCTCTCGGCCCCAGAGCCCTGCAGCGTGCAAGAGGAGGAGCAGGAGATCACCCACCAGGGCTGCAGCGCCAACGTGACCCTGAGCTACTGCAAGGGCACCTGCGCCTCCTCTGCCAGGTAAGCCTCTCTGGGCCTCTTCCCACAGGGCTGGAGGAGCCCAGGCCTGGGTTCCTGAGCAGCCTGGCAGAGCCCTGGCTGCCACACTACACCTGGTCATGCCTGCCTGCCTACCCTGCCCCAGGGTCAGTGGTCAGCAGGAAGTAGCCTTCAGTTGCCTGCCCTGGTGCGGACTCACCTGCCCCTCTCTAATCTTGGCAGCTTCAATGTCACCACCCAGCAACTGGACGTCTACTGTGGCTGCTGCCGGCCCCTTAGCTCCTACATGCAGGAGCTCCAGCTGCCCTGCCAGGACCCCAGCGTGCCCAGCCAGCTGCTCACGCTAAGTGTACAGGTGGTCCACCAATGTGTATGTGGGCGCCAGCACTGTGGAGACTAGAGGCGTAGAGGTCAAAGGGCAAAGACAGGTACCCCTGCCCACACCTCCCTGGCCCCTGTCCTGGTCCCAGGCGAAGCCTCGAGGTCCGGAGCAGAGGCCAGGAAGGGGAGACAAGGCTGGTTGGGCGGTGTGGGCACCTGTTCAGGATGTGCACCGGACACAATGAAGAGCAGAGGATGGCGGGAGGTGCAAGACACCCACAGGACCTGTGTCTTCCAAGGACGCCACTGCCACCAACAAGCAGATTCCAAATAAACTGGTTCTCGTGAGGCAGAGGTCTGTGAGCACTGCTGTCACTACCACCTGGGTCTGGTGGGACTGTCCCCGGGCACTGGACAGAAAAGGAGACCACTTCTGGCCTTGGAGCCTGCTGAAGCCCAGGACAACAGGGCCCTCCTCCACTTTCCGTGGTCACTCCAGCCCAGCTAAGCAGGTGTCCCTAGGCCACTTGTCCTGAGCGCTATGACTAGAGGCCTCCAGAGGGCAGCACAGCCAGGGAGTTGCAGCCCAGCATCTACTGCAGCGGGCAGGCAAGGCCAGGCTCAGAGTCAGGCTGGGGGACACTGGCAAGTCCGGCCAGGCTCTGCCACGCCCAGGGTCAGCCCGGGGCATTTCAGCCAGCTTGGCCACACCCAGTCAGGCTGGGGGACACCAGGCCAGGCCCAGAGCCAGGCCAGATCCAGCCAGGCCGAGTCAGGCTGGGGACATCGGGAGCCCCGGCCCAAGGCCCAAGTCACACTGGTGGAGCAAAGGCACACCACTTCCTGAGGTCCCTGCACCCGCACTGTCTGGGCCACCACTGTGTGCTGTAGGACAGGCCTGATGGGCAGGCAGCACTGCACGATGCCCACAGTGGGGACCGTGAAGGCTCCGCAGGACATGCCCCCTAGAGACCACACACACACTCCGGGCTCTCTTCTAGTGTTTATTTTCTTCTGGAGAGGAGCACACTGCAGGATGACACCCCACACGCGTAGAGGGCAGGGCTGGGCCCCAGACACACCCTCTTCGGTCCTGGGGGACTTTCTGACCCGAGACCCCCCAAAGATGCCTGCACGTGTGAGCCACAGCCACAGCAGCAGGACGCCACAACACCTGGTGCTTGGACCCCAGGCTCCAGCAGACACACAGGGCCAGGATGGGAGATGAATGCTCTGAAGCCAATGGCACAGGATCCAGTGTGGGACTGTGGGAACCTTGAGTAGTAGCCTGAGGATGAGGCCAGGCACTGCCTGCATGTGTGACCGTACCTGTGCCTGGAGCACTGGGTCTGACAAGTGTCCAGCACAATGTGCTCAGGATGAAGTTACCCAACCTTGCATGGAGCCTGGGCCTGGGCATACTTTGGGTAGTGTGTAGGTCCAGTGGTGGCTCTCTTGGCCACTCTACCCTGCCCTATACTCCTGCCGTGCACAGGAACAACTATGAAACCAAGGCAGGTGGGCTGATGGACTCCAGTGCATCCTCAGCATGCCTGTCCAGGGCTGCCACCTCACCTGGCCTAGTCACTTCCTGCCCCGACTCAGCCTTTCCTCCTCCACCCCACTCAACCTGGGGCTACACAGATGTGGGTCCGCAGCACTCAGATCTGTGACCACCATCAGGGGATCAGGGGAAGCCATGCTGATGGGTGAGGGCCACCACCAGGGAGACACAAGCACCCCTCAGGACATCTCCATACCTGCGTGACCCAAAATCTCAGTGCACCACAGAACAGCACACTCAAAGACCAAAAAGGAGCCGTGTCCATGCCTTCCAGAGCCACTTGGAGCCCCCCACCCACCAAAATGCAGGTTTAAGGTCTCAAACAAATGGTACAAACATCACAAACACCCTTCAAGAAGACTGTGCTGGAAACAGCCATGTTGATGGGGCAGAATACATGGTTTTGCCAAGAGATATTAAAATACAAATACTTCCAGCTCCTATGTTTAAAATCTTGCCTTGGAAGGCATCCAGTCGTACTGCAGCTGCCCACGTGGACGTACCACCCAGCCTGGGCCCAGTCTCACATCTCCAGTAACTGGAGTCACCCACAGCCCTTGGGACCAGGGAAGGGACAGCGGCACTCAATAAAACCTCAACAAAATGCCCACTTTCATTCAAACTTCTAATTTCCCTTTAATTTGTAGACTCAACCACAAACTGCCTCAGTTTCCTGGTTCCAGGTCCTTCCTTGGACAGTCAGGCCTCCTGCAGTCCCTGTCAGTGGCCCCTTTGTGTTGCATCCATGCCCTGGAGCCAGGCTGGAGGTACAGGTGCAGGCCCCCGTGCTGAAGACACTCAGACAAGGGTGCTATGTGCAACGTGGTCACGAAGACAGTGGCAGAGACGAAGGAAAACAACACACACAACCCGACTGCCTGCACAGGGTTAAAACTGCTCCGACAGCAAGTCACATAGCCTTTGGGAGACAGTGTCCTTGCTCGTGCGCAGTGTGAGCCGATACATCTGCAAAGAGAGTGGAGTCAGTGCAGCCCATCAGCCACACACACCTCCTGGCACCTGCCGCCCCAGCCCACCACGCCCAGAAGCTGCCACCATTATGTGGCCAGAAGGGGGCGGGAACATCTGGCGGCAGCACAGGCTCAGGTGTTGGGGGAGTTCATCCACTACACCACTCTGCACTTGATCTTAGCCAAAAGGCTGAGAAGCGACCACCATACTACTCTGGAAAGCAGTCTGGCAGCTTATGAAGCCAATCATGCACCTCATATCCTGAAGAACCAGCTGTGCACCCAGAAGACCGACATGCACAGGAGCGTGTGGTCAGCATGGGACCGAGCAAGGCAGCTGGCCAGGAAGCTGCACCACGGAGGCAGACAGGTTCTTCCTGAGCAGGGGGAGCGTGGCACATGTGACAGGACCATGGCCACAGGAGGGTAAGCACTGTTGGAACTGACTGAGCCACCGTTGGGGTCCCCACCTCACTCTGCATAAATCAGGCTGCAATAAAACTAAGCCTTTCCATTTCTTTCGGGTGCCTGACCTGAGCTTGCAGATTTGGCTCCAAACGCAGCAAGCATCCAATCTGGGTGGTTTTGGTGTGGATGATGCCAGCGCCCACAAAGTTTGCAGGGTTAGGATCCACTTCTTCAAGGAGCGCAGACCCAAATCCGATGATCTGTCCAAGAGGAGCTGAATCAGGACACGGGTGCTGGCCACAGCATGCCCACCCTGGTGCCACTTCAGCACCTACAGCGGGGCCCGCGGGGCCACTCACCTTTGCCTTGGTGATCTCTGTGTCCATCGGATGCTTTGCTTTGAAGATGTTCTGAACTTCCTGCTGAGGACTACGAGCAACAGCACAGGGTCAGTGCAGGACCATGCCAGCCAAGAACACTGCCCTGTCCCATGGCACCCGCCCCTTCACTGCCTGTGTGGGCCTCTTACTTGCTCAGTTGCTTCCAGCGCTGGAAGAAGTCCTGAGATGCCATCTCCGTGGGCTGGAAGAACTTGTTCAGTGTGATGGGCAGCTTAACAGACACGTTCTGGAAGGTGCCGCCATACCTACAAAGAATGCTACACTGGCAGAACGAAGGGCAACTAGAGACCAGTAGAGGGGTGGGAGGCTCCCACGAGGTGCCGCATCGTCAGCTGGCACAGTAGTCCCGTCAAGAGAGCAAGAAGTGTCCCAGGGGCTGTGTGTCCTCCATGCACCCCACCAAGCACAGTCTCAAGCAGGCAAAGCCAGGGCTGCACCACTCTGTGCTAGTGCTGGCAGGACAAGCTCCTCTCCCAGCCAGGCAGACCAGGGCCGCACAGCCCAGCAGGACACCACAGCTCCCACCACTGCCTCCCATTCCCACTGGTCAGTTTCCCAGGTGCCAACTCTAAAATCCATGTGGGTTTCTTCCCCCACAAAAAGTCTGAAGAACGTTTTGCTAGATCCACTGTTTTAACACCTGATGATGTACTTTCCCAAACACTCCTACCTCATAGTTCCCAACACCCACACTGCCATGCTCACCACCACGGAAGGGCCTGGGTAGCTGTGCTGATGCCCTGGCCAGGTCCAAGAGGCCAGCCAGCCCAGCAGGTGCCATGCAGGACCCAGCGTCCACCCTGGCCTGAAGCACCCAGCCCACCAGCCACACGGCGGCACTCAGGGCCTTGTGGGCCCCATGGCATGGTCAGGACCATGTCCCTCTCCTGCCCTACACTCCAACCACTGTGGGCAATGGCAGTCCATACCACACATGTGCGTGGCACCACCATGGCCTCGGCTCAGCTCAGAGAGTCTCACCTGAACTGGATGTTGAGGACTGGGGCCTCCATGAAGTCAGACACACACTCGATGTTGACCACCTGCTGCACCTGTGCACCCCCGTCCACGGTTGGGTCCACAGGCTTGGTCTGCAGGTTCAGATGTGGGCTAGTTAAGGATCCAGCTCAGCGGGGAGGGTGAGACAGCAGAACCCACAACACAGCACAGCACATCCATGCCATACCCTGATGAGACAGCCACAGGACACAGCCCTGGGCCCTCGGCACCTGCTTTGTTCCACAGCCCACAGGCACCTGGCTTCCCTGGGGCCTCAGCATGCCAGGTGCTGTGGCCTGAGGAGAAGCCTGCACTCACTGCCTCAGTGAGCAACGGACAGCTCTGCAGCACCAAGCCTCTGCTGGGAAAGTGCTCCCAAGTGCTGTATGCATGCATTACAGAGCTTCCCACAGCCACTCTTGAAAAATGACCCAGGGCAGGGCAAAGTGGCACACATCTGTCATCCCAGCACTCAGGAGGCTGAGGCAGGAGGATCACTGCGAGTGCAAGACCAGCCTGCACTACAGGGAGTTCAAGGCCAGCCTGAACTGTACAGTCAGACCCTGTCAAAGAAAGACATACAGAGAGGAGAGGGGAAGGGAGGGGACAACAGAACAGAACTAAAAGAAAAGAAACAACCCACAGAACCAAGGTCAGATCTGAGAGGTGGGCAGGGAACTGCTGCTCTGGACCCAGCATCCATGAGCCACAGAAAGCTGTCCCCTGGGAGGGGATGCACAGAGGCGATTGAGAGGCAGCAAACTCAGGCCCCTAATCCTAGACAGAGCCTTCAACACGCGACCTGAGTATCTGCCTGCTATCTTGATGGTCCGTGTGGAGACAGCCCTGCCTGTGAGGAGCTCACTGCTTCACATATCATCTGTGAGCCCACAGGAGGGCATCACCTCCCTGGCCAAAGTCCGTACTGCTGCACTGTGTGGCTGTCCCAGAAAAGTGGCCCCTGACGGGAACAGGGGTGCTCTTCCCTGCTGAGCAGGGACCGCCAATGCATCCCTCAAGCTGCACTAAAGGGAGGGGCAAGGCTTCAGCATGAACATGGCAAACACCAGCACACCCAGGACCATGTGCTCAGCCCAGAGAGCACCCCGTGCTCTTCACTTTCAGCAAAATCAGCTGGCTACACCTGGGGACTTCCCAGGACAGGGAGCTCGCCAGGCTCCCAAGTCACAAACAACATCCAGGAGAACAAAAGGAGCAGATAGGAAGTGACTCGTGCTGCCATGTGAAGGTGACATGCATGTGCACTATGACAGAGCCATCACCAAAGCCACCTCCCAGGTAAGGATGGGCATCTGACTGCCACAGCACCTGGGAAGATCCTGCCACTCTGACCAAACCAGTCTCCCACCTAGTTCCAAATCACAGTCCGCCCACCCATCTGTCCATCTGTCTGCCTGTCCAAAGGCAGAGCCAAGGATATTAGCCTGAAGGTCATCTGCACAGATCAGTGTTGGAGTAAAGTTTAAGAACTGCGTGGAGGTCTTATTACCATAAAATATGAACATCCGGCCTGGAAAGAAACAAAACAGTTCATTTCACACACTGCACACTCGTGCTGAACATTCACATGAACACATTGTCCCCTGCACCTATGACTTAACTGTTGTGACCTATGTTGCGACCTATGACTGTTAAACTAAAAATAAGCTTTTCCTAGTCTTAAAAACAGTGTGGGGGAAAAAAAAAACAGCGTGGCATAAGCACAAAGGTCTGAGTTCAAACCCCAACACCAAAAAAAAAAAAAAAAAACAAACAGCGTGGTGATGCTGGAGCCGGGGGTAGTCTCTCCTGTGTCAGGGCCCACCCCAGGCCTCCTTCCGCACACAGGGTGCGCACAGGCCATGCTGGGCACTGGGTGGCACCACAGGCTGGGCCACACAATCCTACTGACCCTGTGCCAGGGCACCCTGCAAGACCCATGCACACCAGCTGGCTGGAGCCAGTCCTGCCCGCGTACAGACTGTCCTCCTGTGCCAGCCACCAGCCCTGTGCCGGGCACATGGGGATGTCCACTGTGCGGTTGGCAAGAGCACAGCAGGTGTGACACAGGTGTGAGTGGACAAGTTGACCCTCCACCTGCAGAAGGGGAAGGGAACCTCAAAGGGTCTAGTAAACACGGCACTCTGGCATCACACCTGCACAATTCAAAAGGCCGGCCCAGTCAGCCCAGGGAGGCGGGGCAGCCCCAGGGGAGGCCTGGCCAAGCTGGGCACAGTGGCTCCCAGGGTCCTCCAATGTCATGAAGCCATGGAGGCCACTGTGGTGATGACCAGGGTTAAGAGGGCTTAACTTTTTCTTCTTGGATTCAAAGGCGTTTTTTCCCTTTTGTTGTTGATTGTGGTAAGTAACACATCACCAGGGTTGGGGATTTAGCTCAGTGGCAAAGTACTTGTCTAGCAAGCACAAGGCCCCAAGTTCAATCCCCAGCACCACCACCCCAAAAAAAGACATAACCCAAAATTTTCCATCTTAGCTGTGTTAAGCTCAGCTCAGGCATTAACCCCGTCTGCCCTGTGCATAGCCAGCAGCACTGTCCACCTTCAGGGCTTCCTCACCTCTGCCCTGTCAGACACCAGCCCACTGCTCCCAGCCCTGGCCCCATCCTCTCTGTCTCTGTGGACCTGATGCCTCTGGGCCCTCCTGTGAGTGAGTCACGCAGGACCTGCCTTTCTGTCAGCCTCCTTCACTGAGCACGATGTCTGGGAGGCCCAACATTCTATTTCACGCATCTGCCACGTTTTGTTCATCCGTCATCCACTGATGGATGCTGGGCTGCTTCCTCTGCAGGGGGCACACCTCTTCCACCTGCAGGGGGCACATCTCTCTAGACTCTGCTTTCAACTCTACTGGATCTACACCTGAAGCGGGCCTGCTGGGCCAGGCAGCATCGCTAACCTTCTGCCCACCTGTTCTCCACAGCAGCCTCCTGACCATACGGCTCCTGTGACAACGTGGCAGGGCCCTGGCTCCCCAAGCACACTGGTCTTTGGGCTGCTGGATGGTGCCGTGTCCATGGTGTGAGGGGCACCGCGTGTGCTTGCTGCCGCCTGGCCCACACCTTGGGGACAACTCCACTTGAGCCCCACCTGAGCAGCCTTAAAACAGCCTGCCCATGCCTCCCGTTGGCTGTTTGTGCTCCTGGGCTGGACAGTGTGCCGGAGTCCCTACGTGCCACCATCCCTTGCCAGTTCAAGATCTGCAAATATCTCTCACCACCTCTAGTAGCTTTCACTGAGTAATTAAAACACGTACCTAGATTCTGCCGAAATTCAGACTTAAGTCCAATTTGAAGCAGCTGATTTTCAAACAACACACCGTTATTTTTACAAACAAACCTAGGGGAAAAGGGACAGTGTGCGTGTCACTCAAGGACCCCACTGAAGTACAAGGATTTGTTCTGGAAAAGTGTTTAGAGCACACTAAGGAGAAGCCCACTAAGGAGAGCACACTAAGGAAAAGTGTTTAGCGAACACTGTGGAGACTGCGAAGCACAAAATGGACACCACTCCAAAGACCTCAGACCTGGAGATGAGCATGGGTGGACATCTCCTCATGCCCACACAGGCTGGGCTGTGCCAGGGAGGAGGTGCCCATGAGTGAGGTCTGGGAACGGAGGCCAGGGCTGAGAGCCACAGCCCAAGGAGGATGCCTGGTGGCAGGTGTCCACGGAACATGGATGAGCACATGCACTCAGGCTCTCACAGCTGACTGCCACCCTCCAGCACAGTGCCCGGGGCAGCGTAACCATCCCTGTGCTAAGGGCCACACAAAGGTCAGCACAGGTACACTTGGAACACACACTGGGCTTGGACTGAGACATCACAAACCATGGCTGCACCCCAGGCAAGAGAGAGAAGCCCTGCTGGGCAAGCTGCTTCTCAAACGGTGCCCCCACCATCCCGCAAGCGCCCTTGCCCTGCAGGTGGGCTGCACCCCTGCAACCCACCAGCTATGCCAGATGGGGCCAGGAGAGACGTTCCCAAGCCAAACACACACGCAGCCATGGCCCTTTGTCCCACACACCAGCACACGATGGAGCCCTGGTGAAGGGGTCCAGCCACTGAGACGGCTCCCAGGCCAATGAGCAGGGTTGCTGTGTAAGCCAAGAGCCACAGTACATGCCCATATTCCCAGCATTTGGGAGGCCAAAGCAGAATTGCCATGGGTTTGAGGCCAGCCTGGGCTACATAGTGAGTTCACGGCCAACCTGAACTACATAGCAAGACCCTGTCTCAAAAAACAAAACAAAAACGAAAACAAGGGTGCATGAGTTTGCACAGCAATCCTGCAGAGACGGGGCAGGTACCAGAGGCCGAAGCCAGCAGAAGCAGCCTCCCAGTCCCAAGAATGGCCACCCTCATCCCTTCCTGTACCAGCCCATCTCCTGAGGATCCCAGCTGTTTGTGAGGTCCCTGGCAAGCTTTCCAAATGTCCCCACAAGCCCAGGCCCAGTCCCTTCCGGCTCTCACAGGCCAATGAGACAATGACACACGGGACCAAGGCCAAGCTGGACGAGGCCCTGCCAGGTTCGAGAAAGCTGGCTACCTGGCAAAGTTGTCTTCAGAGCCAGGAGCCAGAGGTGCAACAGCAGACACAGAATCCGAGAAGACATCCACCAGCAGCCCACCAGTTGAGGGCGGGGGCCCTGTGGGGGCCGTGGGGCCAGCCCCCAGACCGAGCAGGTCTGCAGACGGAGAAGGCGTGGACTGCAAAAGAACAAGCAAGTACGTCGGCAATGGGGCCTTGGGGCACCTAGGCCCTGGCCCTGAGCCCACCCCACCGGCTGTGCCCCTGCAAGATGATTCTATCAAGGTCAAGCCAAGGACAGAGCAGGATGGCCCCAGATACCGCACATGACAGGAGACAGCGGCAGCTGTTCACAAGTGTCATATGAATGAAAAAATATTCTGGAAAAGTTTCTGCCACCAAGGAGACTGCTTGGGAGCAAAGTTTAATATGATAAAGTAAACAACTGACTTTCAAAGATTCATCCTTAGTTCTTAACATGTTCCCATCAATTTGTACCACGAGCAGCTCACAACCACCTGGCAGCAAGATATGCAGTGAGAAATACAACTTATAACCCCACCATGAATGTGTTAACTGTTAAGCTTTACCTAGTTAGAAGACAAAGCAAATAAAACTCTACAGACACATGTTTTAGAAAACAACCACTTCTCCGTCGGAGTCAAAGCAGGAGAAAAGAGCTGCCAGCATCACCGAGCAGCACTGGGACAGAAGGGGCGAGACCACGGGACACCTTCTGTCCCTGTCACCAGTCACCGAGAGAAGCGTGGGGCCTCCAGCCCTGGACCCGCCCATGCCCACCATCCCACTGGACGACCACAGACAGGGCCGGAGACCCGCCCAAGGCCACTTGACACCCACTCACACTGCACAGACCCATGACCCAGGGACCACGTGCTCCCTGCCCATGGAGGCCCCGGCCAGAAGTGAGCACAACAGACGCCTTGCTGCCCATGTAAGCTAGGATGGGGTGTCAGGCTGTGCCTGTGCAGCTGTGTGGTACTCTGTACAAATGTCACTGCAAGATGAAAGCTGGGTACAGTGGTGCATGCCTGTAATTCCAGAACTGGCAAGGCTGAAGCAGGAGGATCACCTCAGGCCAGCCTGGGCTACATAGCAAGAACCTGTCTCAAAAATAAACAAAGAAGATAAACAAGGCATGATAAAGTACCAGTTCCACAGCAGGGTGTGGGCATGGTGGATGAACAGCAGGCCATCAAGGCCCCCAGGCATACCAGGCAAACTGGCTGAGCAGCAAGAGGTACACAGGGACCAAGGACAAGGTGGGCTCTGGGCCCCTGTGGCTGCACACTCCCCTGAGGGGCCACCTAGAGCAGCACCCAGATGACCTCATCATATGTGTCGCAAGAGAAGGGAGGTCCCCGAGGGGGAGCTCCCAGGGCTGTGGAAGGTGCTCCCCTGGTGTGGTCTCCCAGCTGAGGGGGATTTCTTCTTGTCAGCTACTCCAAGATTTTTACCACTATTCCCGAAGCATGGCTCAAACGTGCCTGCAGTTTCCAAAGCTTTGTAAATCAGGAAAACCCTCGTGCCCAGGAGCTGGAAGGAGCCCTCAGAGCAGATGCCTCCCCAGCAGCTCCTGGCACCAGGTCGCCCTCCTACACGCCTCCCTCCTCAGGAAGACGGCAGCAATGAAAACAGTGAGAAGCAGCTTGGAGGGACTCGTGGCACAGCCAGCACCACAGGCAAAGCCACAGCTGCAGCCAGCATGGGCGGTTGGGCTGGGCCCTCCACAGAGCTTGTAAACAAGGGGCGATGTCTGCAAAGAACTTGCTCTGGTGTCACTCTGGTCAACGTGGTCCCGAAGAAGCGCCTCTGCCCATCGTGGGAACCCCAGAGCCCAGGGGACCACTCCTTCTATAAGAGGGGACTCTCGCTGGGTGGCCCTGGCACAAGCTCAAGGACACGTTGGGGGCCCATCACACCCAGCTCATGCAGCTCCCAATGCCACTGGCACTGGTGTGCCCGGTGTCCCTCAGGCAACCCCACAGTCAGGAGGAAAACTTCTGCCACTTCACTAGCAACACCTCCAGGGGACATCAGGGACATCGTAGGGTCCCACACAAATCTTAACAGGCCAGCTCCAGAAGACAGCAAGGAGTGTCCACAGGCTCTGGGTGCTAACTCTTCAACCATGCAGGCAGGCAGGGAGGAAGGAAGGAAGGGAAGGAAGGAGGAAGGAAAGAAAAGGAGGGACAGAGGGAGGGAGGGAGGGAGGGAGACGGGGAGGGGGGAAGACACACCTCTTACCAATGTCAGAGCCTACCCACCACAAACTGCCCACCACCAAGGCAAACGCAGAGCCGAGCAGGACAGGCCTCATGGTGCACTGTCCCCAGGGGAGGAGGACAGCACGTGAGACACAGGCTCAATCTACACCCAGAGGGGAGAATATATGGGCACAGGCACCCCTGCAGAGGCCCCAAAAGGAGCACCAGGGCTCAGATGCAGGCGCGTGTGTAACATGCCAACCCCCAGACCATAGTGCATCTGTGCTGTCACATGAGCCCCCCAGCATTTGTCAAACAGCACCACAGAGGGGGACCCATTTCCCCAGGGTACCCATAAGCGATGCAGGGAAGGCCCCCATCCTGGATGGGGGAGAAGGAAACAAGCACAGCCATGGAAGACGGATTCACTGCAGGTCACCACAGCAGAGTTCTGAGGACAAGGCAGGGCAGGTCTGTTCCCTCAGAGCAGAGCTGCAGAGCCGACCTGCCCCAGAAACCACCCACAGCCATGTCCAGGGGACAGACATGGCCTTCTGGGATGGTCTCCAGCGGGCCTGGGTGTGGGGCATGCCCTGCCGCCCAGCCTGGGTTTGAGGGGAGACCCACCACAGCACTGGTGCTGGCCGGGGCAGGCTCAGGGCCCCCATTGACATCAACACTGCGCTCACGCTTGGCCTCCTCCAGGTCAGTCACTGTGCTTGGCCCCTTCTTCTTTTTGAGCTTGGCCAGGATAGAGGACTCACGCTCTGGGAAGGGTGGCATCTCCTCCAGTACGGTCGCCTGGATGGGAAGACAACTGCTCAGCATGGTCCCGGGGCCCTGCCCAGCCCCACCTCCAGCGCACTGCCCACTGGGCACTGTACCAGGATATCGGTGCTAGCCACAGTGCTAAGCCGCAGGTACTCCACAGCTCGCTGCTGCAGCTCCACGTCGGCGTTCTTGAGCTGGCTATCACTGCGCAGCACATCCTGGATGGTAGTCTTCACCTCAGGGAACAGGTTCACAAACTTGATGTAGGTGGACAGCAGCAGGGCCCGTGTGGGGACACTGCACAGGTGGAACTTGGAGTGCAGCAGGTTGAACTGGATCAGAGGGCTGTAGGCAGAGCAGACAGCGCTCAGAGACCCTCCACAAATGCCACACTCTGGTTCTGGGCCCACTGGGCCACATTTTCTCACTTCACCAGAGCCCTGCCAGGGATCCAGTGAAGGGAAAAGGATGGCAACTCGAGGGCAGCATCTCCCCACACAGGATGCGCGCTGCGCCACCCCCACCACCAGGGTGTCTCACCTGGACCGAGGATCCCCTGCTATCAGGTTTCCAAACTCTCCCAAGATGTAGCCGCCCACTTTGACCAGGTTCTCATGGCAAGCAGGAGCCTGCAGAGCCTGTGAAACCGTGAACCCGGTGAGCCAGGGTCCAGGTGGCTGCACCGAGCAGAGTACAGCAGCAGCAAGCCAGAAGCACAGATGGAGGCCCCACACTTTGAGGCACGTTAATGTCCGTGCACACTTCCCCCAAACCTTCCCAAAGACCTTGGAAACCTCAGGCAACTGCAGCCCTAAGCCCAAGGAACTAGGGCGTCAGCAGCACACTCCAGAAAACCATAGGGTCACAGCAGCCCTCGGCGCCCTCTCAAGGCTAGCAAAAGGCATGAGACACAGGTGCAAGTGGCTTTCACAGAGATCCCTCAGGAGCCACAACGTCCTATCCTGATACAGACTTGGAAGGCCAGTGGGAAGAGTCTAAACCTCAGAGAGCCAGGAGATAAGAATCTCTGCCAGGACCCTGCCCCTCTGCTCCCAGGAGCCTGGGCACCACCACCTGAGGGACACTCCACCCTCGCCACCTTGTGGACCTGGCCTTACCTCAAACACCGTCTTGGCGGCATAGCCCTGCACATCGTCACGGTTGATGACGATCTGAATGACACGGTACCACACCTCCTCACTGACATAGTCCCCTGCGATGCGGATCAGGTTCAAGATGGTATCCACGTACCAGGTGTAGTCCACTGCATACTTCTCAGCCAGAATAGCCACCTTTAGCACCTGGGGGGCAGACTGGTCAGAAGAGGCCAGCAGGCCGACAGCAACACCCGGGGCAACTTGCACCGAGCCCACCCAAGGCTTCAGAAGGACCTGGCACTGGGGTGCACAAGTCTCACAGGAGGCCAAGACCCCAGAAGCAGGGCCACTACCACCCCACTGTCCACTGTTACAGGAGCCAGGGGGCACAAAACCAGCCTGGGAGCAGCGAAGGTGGCAGGGCCCCTCCCCTAAAGCCTCAAGGTTTCAGGTCCTCTCCATCCCCATGCTCAAGGGTCACAGGAGTCCAGACACCAACACCCCCCGAGGTGCAGACAGAGTCAGGATGGAGCCCAGGACCAGGGATGTAAGCTCTGCTGACCCCCTCCTTCTTGGAGACACCAGGAAAACGTGACCTGCGTGGGCACTGGAGAAGGTTCACAACCTGAGCACAAATGGGCCACAGAGAAGGGACCAGGGACCCGAATGTGCCTGCCTGGTACCAGTCACCATGGCCTCCTTCCAACCATGAGCTTCTACCACTCTCAAGTACAAGCAGGATGCTGCTGCCGGTGCTAGTCTGGGCCTCACAACACACTGAAGCCCTGTGTCGAGCATCCTGCAGATGCTCAACCCAGACTGACAGCAGAATCACAGGCACTGAGGAAACAGTATGGCAGGCAGTGCATGGCGCAGTACTCACGATTTCCTCTCGGATGGAGTAGTCAGCTGTCTCCAGGTAGCTTAGCATCTCGGCCACAATCTGCTGGGCATTGCTGCGGTCACACATGGCATAGAGCAGGTCCACAGCCCGCTGCCGCACACTTACGTCTCGCTCCGTCTGGGGACAAAGTACAGTCAGAACTGTGTGTATGGCACAGGCAGCATCCATGTGGTCCTGGCCACCAGGTATGTGCCCTCCCCAACTCACTGGGACCAAACAGCCTGGCAGCTGGAACCCAGCACCGCCCCAACTCCTCCCTCCTCCCTGCCTGCTCCTCTGTGGATGGGGGTCTCTATATTGTGTGGTCACAAACAGCACCTTCGAGTCACGTGGGAGCTCACAACGGTCAGCATAGGAACAAACTGGCAAAGGCTGAGGGGTAGGGCCATGCCCGCTGCATTTATGGAGAGTAGACATCCCCAGGGCAGGACCTGGAGGGCTCCAAATGGGCTGAGGTGACACTGGGCAACCACACCCACCAGATAGGACCAGAGGTCCTGGCCTTGTGCTCACACCAGGCGCCAAACACCTGAGTTACGTGAACATCAGCATGTGTCACACCTGCTGGGCCACAGCCCCAAGACGCGGCAGCACCAGACCCACATCCCCCTTGCCTGTGGGTTCTGAACACACTTGTACTAACAAGCAGTACTACCCAGCCAGTGTGTGCTGGGCCCCGTAAACAGGCCTGTGAACTCTACCTTGGAGATTCAGAGGCCAACAGCAGGAACAGATAGCCCCATTGGGCTCTCACAACTCTGAGATTTTATTTACTTATTTGGTTTTTTTTTTGTTTTGGGGGATGCTAGGGATTGAATCAGGGCCTTGTGCTTGCTAGGCAAGCACTCTACCACTGAGCTAAATCCCTAATCCCTTTATTTAGTTTTTTGAGACAAGGTCTATGTAGTTCAGGCTGGCCCTGAACTTACTATGCATCCCAGGCTTGCCTCAAACTCAGGGTGATCCTTCTGCCTCAACTTCCTTAGTGTTAGGATTACAGGCATGCACCACCACACCTAGTGAATTTAGGAATTTTAATCCTTAAATTTCTCAAGTCCTTGACAAGGTGAACTTTCATTTGCAAAGACTATGTTTTCTTGGGGATAAGAACAAAATGCATGGGGTTGAGGATTTAGCTCAGTGGTAGAGACTTGCCTAGCGAGTGTAAGGCCCTAAGTTCCATCCCCAGCACCCAAAACAAAACAAAGCAAAAAGAACAAGATGCATAACTAGACATGATGGTGCACACCTGTAATCCCCACATTGTTGGAAACTGAGGCAGGAGGACTGTAAATTCCAGCCCAGCGTGGGCAACCTGGTATCTAATAAAACCCTGTCTCAAAAAGAAAAAAGGGCTGGGGGTATAGCTCAGTATGAAGACATTGGGTTTCATCCCTAGCACCTCGAAAAAAAGAAAAAGAACAAAGTACTTCCTTTCTACAAAAACAACCATTTCTGTCCACTGAGCGATTAGCAAGGACTCTGAGATCAGGGCACCACATGAGAAGGACAGGATCATGCAGGTACACACCTGGGCCTACGGGGAGGCAGTGTGACCCTGAGCCACAGGGTCCTTGCCAACTATGTGACCTTCTATATGACAGCAGGTGATAGGAGCTGGGCCAGCAAACCCAGCTGCTGAGGGCCTGGTCAGTGCAGACAGACAGGAAGCACCGCTCAACCTCCCCATGCCTGCAAAGTCCACACACAGCTGGCCACACACCTTGAGGGCATTGATGACGGTGTCAATGTGGGTCTTGACAGCCTCATGCGAGAACTCGGAACTGGCCAGTGTACACATGCTCTCCAGTGCCAGGTAGCGCAGGTTGGTCTCACGGTGCTGCAGGAACTGGCCCAGCTGATTGCAGGCGCGCACCAGCAGGTTTGGCTCACTGTGTGGAGAAGGCACACGAAACAGGGGCTCCCTCAGTGCTTACACACCCGGGGGCCCCCACTCTGGGATGGAAGCCCAGCAGGCTCAGGGCCGTCACGTGCCACACAGGGGCCTGGCATGCAAGGCCCAGACATGGATCCCGAGGTCAGTCTCCAGTCCGTCTCCTCACACCCCCAGAGGGTCTGCAGCACCCACTACCCCACTACCCACACGGGCCCCTCCTGAGCCCCGATTCTGACTCTACTCCAGCCCAGAAGCCTGGGCTCCATATCCGGGTGGCAGGGTGCGGCACAGCCCCAGGACACAGCCCAGGGCCCACACACACCCTCCTGCCTCCTGTGGCATGGTTTCTAAATACAGCTAATGAGGACAGAGAAGGGTACACTGGTTCTGAAATTCTGTTTTCACAGTTCCCATCCCTGCTGAAGTGCAGCTCTGAGGGCTTTTGTCACTGCAACAGACATTTGTCAAGACACGTTGTGACCGAAAGCAGCTAGTTTCACGCAGTCCTGACGCTGCCGCCTGTAAGCCTACCAGCCACGCAGGACCAGGCAATGGGGCTGGCAACGGGGTTGGTCAGAGAATGTGGGTAGTGAGCCCTGGGCTGTGAGAACGGCTGTCCCTCCACACAGCAACCACGGGTTCAGTCACCTCCACCACAGCCCCAGGAGGCCTCGAGCCAGCACAGCACACAGCTCAGTGCTTGGCAGAGCCTCTGTCCAAGGACAAGAGGAGCTGGGCAGGGCAGGAGACTGGGGATGCCAGGAGGTTCTGGGGACAGACTGGAGAGGAGAGGATACTAGGGACACGGGAGGCAGGCTGCTGAGGAAGAAGGGAAGCCACATATCAGGTGGAAGAAGGGACAGCACTGGCTGTCCCCCACGGCCCCATCCCCAAGGGAAGTGCTGGGGACTGGCCCACCTGTCATGGTGGATGATCAGGCTGATGGCCTCAAAGAGCACGGCATTCTTGGCATTGGAATGTTGCACCTTCTTGGACTTGGGCGGCTCTTGCGCCTTGTTCAAGATGGTTTCCAGGCACTCAGTCAGGCGGCCTCGCACTGCAGGGTCTTCTGGGCGAGACAGCACTATTGGCTGGGCCCCTGGCCCCCAGCCCCGGGCCCCAGGAGGCAGAGGCCCCACCTGCAACATGTCCTTGGGCATGTCTGACACAGGTCCTCACAGCCATGTCCACACATAACTGAGCACTAACAGACCCAGCGAGGACACGGCATCCCTGTGCTGGGGCACAACTACCAAATGGCAGGATTAGCAGCCATGTGACGACTTGCACCAGAAGTCAACTGACCAAAAATAAATACAAACCAAACCCAATAAAAATACATATCAGAAATAACTCATGCAACACCACTACCAAAAGCCAACAACACAACAGGTGTGGTGCATGCCTATAATCCCAGCACTGGGGAGGCTTGAGGCAGGAGGATCACTCCAAGTTCTAGGCCAGCCTGAACTACTCAATGAAACCCTGTCTCAAATAAAACACCAACAATGCCTCCAGGTTGTTACTTAACAGCCCTTCGCAGGTAGCCTAGCTGCTGCTCTGGGCCTGGGTGTTGCTGTGGCCCCTTGGTTGTGGCTGCCCCATGCCCTTTCTCTGGGTGGTTACTGGAGAGATCAGTGTCAGATCAACCTTCTATTTTGGTAGGAAGTGTTTACTTGAGAAAGGGGCCTAAATCTGACAAAGAAGTTTTCCACACAAAAATATAGTAAAATACAAATGGAGCAAAGCAATCTCATTAACAAGACAATTTGGATTATTTTATGCACTTTCTGCAACCGCAAGTAGACTTCTAGACAGTATATTAGGAATCAAATGTTCAGGATGAACTATGAATATAAAAAGAAATTGTAAAAATTTTAAGATACAGAATTTCTAATAGTTTCAAATTTTAGTTAAAAAGAAGTCTGAGGGGTTGGGAATTTAGCTCAAGTGGTAGAGCGCTTGCCTATCAAGCACAAGGCCCTGAGTTCGATCCCCAGCATCTCCCCCCTCCACAAAAAAAAAAAAAGAGGTCTGAAAAACTACACAGGTGTGACACTACACAAACTCAGGGAGAGACCCAAGACTCAGTGACACTGATCTCTCCAGTAACCACCCAGAGAAAGGGCATGGGGCAGCCACAACCAAGGGGCCCACAGCAACACCCAGGCCCAGAGCAGCAGCTAGGCTACAAGCAATCCTCCCTGGTGGAGACCTGGGGTAGAGGATCCCTGCTTCCCACTGCCTCCATGCCACCCAGCACCCAGGACAGTGACTGAGCCCCACCCCCACCACCTGTCAGTGGAGACATCAGCCAGGCCCCTCCTCCACATGGCCTGTCACACAGGACACCAGCCAGCACCCCTTCTCCCCACATGGCCCATCACCAGGATGCTGGCCAGACTGTTACCTGGGGGCGGGTAGCACTGCAGCAGCCTCAGAAGTTTGACTGACAGCCAGGGAGCTGGGACAAAGTAATAAGTATAATCCTGAAGGTCCGTGGATGCAGATGTCACAATCTGTAAAACAATGTAGGGATGAGATGCCCTGCCCAGCAGGGTAGCCCCCTAGGGTACCTAAAAAAAAAAGCCAGTCTCCTTCTCAGGCCACATCTCAGAGGTTGCAGTTTCCATGGAGAGGCGTCTCTGCTGTGCCTGTGTACATGGAGAGCCACCCAGGACCCTCAAGGACAGTCCGAGTCCCTGTGATGGCCACTGTGCTCTGAGCACAGGCCCCTGAGGCAGCTCCCGAGTGAGGCCCAGCAGCTCTCGGGACAACGGCGGGTGCCCAGCTGTGGAACAGTCTCTGTGGATGGGGAGTGAGCAGAGACACCCAGTGCGGTGCCAGGCAGGAGCTGCCTTGCCACAACCTCATGCAGCTCATCCTCGGCCAACCTTCAGAACAAGCACCTGTGGGCAGCACAAGCCAGTCAGGAAAAGCAACACTGCAGCTTCCACTCCCAAGACGCACTCATGTCATCAATTTCAGACAGAAGCCGAATGGCAGGTACAAAGATCAGCATTTAAGAAGAACAGTTTCAGTTTACAAGACAGAGTTATGGAGATAAAGGCACGTATGAATTCACTTAAAACTGCTGAACTATAAAAGATGGCAAATTTTCTTCTGTATTTTATCACATTAAAAAAAACACAGGCCAGTGGTGCTGGGTGTCTCGTGACACGCTGCCATTACTCGCAGTTGGGCGGCAGTACAGGCGGCGGCGGTGGCCGCACATCGCAGGGTGCACGCCGCACGTTAGCAGCAGTTTCACCGGAGGCACCCCCACCGTCACAGCCTTGCACTGGTGCAGCCACCCTCGCTCCCTCTGCTCTTCCTCCCTTCGCTGGCACCATGGCTGATCAGCTGACTGAAGAACAGATTGCCAAATTCAAGGAAGCTTTCTCCCTATTTGATAAAGATGGTGATGGCACCATCACAACAAAAGAACTAGGAACTGTCATGAGGTCACTGGCTCAAAACCCAACAGAAGCTGAGCTGCAGGATATCATCGACGAAGTGGATGTTGATGGTAATGGCACCACTGACTTCCCAGAATTTTTTTGTTGTTGTTGTTTTTTTGGTACCGGGAATCGAACTCAGGGCCTCATGCTTGCAAGGCAAACACTCTAAGCACTGAGCTAAATCCCCAGCCCTTCCCAGAATTTTTGACTATGATGGCTAGAAAAATGAAAGAGACAGAGAGCGAAGAAGAAATCCATGAAGCATTCCGAGTCTTTGACAAGGGTGGAAATGGTTACATCAGAGCAGCAGAACTACGTCACGTCATGACAAACTTAGAAGAAAAACTAACAGACGAAGATGTAGATGAAATGATCAGAGAAGCAGATATTGATGGAGATGGACAAGTCAACTATGAAGAATTCATACAGATGATGACTGCAAAATGAAGACCTACTTTCAACTACTTTTCCCCCCTCTAGAAGAATCAAACTGAATCTTTTACTTACCTCTTGCAAAAAAAAAGAAAAGAAAAAAGTTCATTTATTCATTCTGTTTCTATATAGCAAAACTGAATGTCAAAAGTACCTTCTGTCCACACACGCAAAATCTGCATGTGTTGGGTGGTGGTCCTGTCCCCTAAAGATCAAGCTACACCTCAGTTTTACAGTATAAATACTTGTACTACCTTAATGATAAGAACACACTTAGTGGACTCCTTAAAGTTCCATTTGCTAATGATTAATACACTGTTTGGGCTGGTCAGTTTTTCATGCACACAGCTTGACGACTGAGCACAGTCAAGCATTTGTATTAAAATTGAAAAATGAAAAAACGAATTCAAAACCTATTCAGATGGGTTCAAGTTCAATTTGTCAGTACAAATTGTCATGGCTGGTTTACTGAAAACAAACACATTTAAAAATTGGTTTACTTCAGGATGATGTGCAGAAAATGCGTGAAGGCTAAGCCACTGAGACATAGCCCCAGTAGTAGGACAGTCCTCTCGTACTTCCTGTGCTCCGACCCGTGGTGACAATGGCGCCATGTGGCATGCCCACATATGTTGGTTTAGTGGTGTCTGCATTGTACTAAAGTGAAATGTGGTGTTAGGCTGTCACACTCTCACATGTTTTTAATAAGAATCTTTTACAAGGGAGCATCTTTGGACTCTCTGCTTTTAAAACCTTCTGAACCATGACTTGGAGCCGGCAGAGTAGGCTGTGGCTGTGGACTTCAGCACAACCATCAACACTGCTGTTCAAGAAATCACAATTTACGTCCATTCCAAGTTGTAAATGCCAGTCTTTTTCTTCCAATAAAAAGACCACTAACTTAAAAAAATAAAAAAACCCAAAATTACCAATTGCATAAAAATATAAAAGTTAAAAATAAAAACTTTAAGCTATCATTGAGAACAGAACTTAAATATAAAGCATAGAAATAAATGTAGAAAGATAAAAAGAACCTCAGAAAGCTGTAAAATGTTACACAGGAAAACTGAAGGTGAGCTACTGTGTCCGTAATGGCCAACCACAAAGTCCCAGCAGGAAAGAGGGGTGGGACACAGAGCTTTGGTGGGCTCCGGACCACAGACACAGAGCTCACGGGGTACGAGGATGGTGCTGTGCAGAGCAGGCGGGCTCCATGCAGTGCCAGCATGGCAGGTGCCACTCCAGGGAAGGCACCTACAAGGGCAACAGCACCAGCAGACCATAGCCCAAGGCAGCCTCAGGTCAGCTGACTCCACAGACAACACACTGAAAGCCTGGCCCCAGAGGGAAGCATCAGCAAAGCTGGCCACAGCAGCTCCTCCACACAGTGCAGGCAGCCACACAAAGTAGCCATTTTTGAAGACCAACTTGGGTTAAGTGCTGGCGATTTATACAGTCCCAGTGCTGATGTTCAAGACAGAAATTGCAGAAAACAAAAAGACAATCCAGACCAGGGATGTAGCTCAATGCAGAGTACCTGCTAGCATGCGCACATCCCTGAGTTCCACTGCCTGGAACACAGGCAACACAAAGGACAAGTCGGTGGAAAAATGGGCGGCAGTTTAGTCTTTCACCAAGAAGAGATTTCAACAGCCCATCCACAGAACAGGTAGGTGCCCACCTCACTGACAATCAGGAAAATGTACACTTCGATCACAAGAAACCAGACTACCACCAGTAATGGAAGGCAGCAGGACAGGAGGAATGCACCACAACACTGAGGGTGCCTTGCACAACTGCATGTGAGCACTGCCCCTCAGCTACAGACCACAGCCACTGGTGTCCCACGCACACCCAAACCAGGGACACACAGGCTTCTCAGAGCAGGTGACCACAAACGCCCCCATGTGGAAGGAGCGAAAAGCTCAACAGGACAGTGGGCCAGATGAGTTCGCCATGGTCCACCACACAATCCAGTTCTCTGCAACGTCAGAAACAGTGGGTGGCAGCTACACAGGACAAACATGAGGACTTCACACACAACACTGATGGAACGTGCCACATATGAAGAACACAAGAACATATGCTGCATGTGTCCATCCACCACATTCTAGACACTGGCAACACAGGAAGACTGCAGGGTGCATACTCAGATGGTCACATCGAGCCCAGGGGCACCTTGCCAGGCAACTCTCGGACAGACCCCCACACCCAACATCTGCCCCCACAGACTCACTCTGCTCAGCCTGGAGACAGCAAGGGAGACGGAGGTCTTGAACTCCTCAGGGTTCTTCTGGGCCAGCGTGGTGATCAGGCTGGTGGCAGCAGTGACCACACCCTGAAAGAGACAGACAGCAGATGCTTAGAGCTCTGCAAGGCCACCCCAAGGGCCCATGGCGTTCACACACAGTCTGTCCTCTGGGCCCAGCTTCTCTCTGGAAACTGGAAACCCAGTGAGCCTGGCCAGCTCCCTGCATAGCAAGGCACATGGCCCTGGAGGGACGCATGCAGGCCTCCACCAGTCTGTACCACCTGCTTCTGATGTGCAGGGTAGAGGGACACAGGACCTTCAGTACCTCAATCACCACTGCCCTACATGCCACATCCCTGCCCCCAGGCACTACAGCACAGCTGGGCCACACAGCTGCAGACCCCCAGTGCCCTCCACACCACTGGGGCTGAGGGGAGGCAAGATACCCTCACAGCACTGAGTCTGCCCAGGATAGCTGAGAATCAGTCAAGTAACTCGCATCTCTGAAGGGCCTTGGTTAAGTTCCCCCACAAAGAGAAGATGGAACAATGAATGACAGTCTAAGTAAGAATCTACTCAGTGACTCTAAGCACCAGATACTCAGAATGCAAATAGTCTACTCTTTCCCCACCAGCCTGGGAACAGGGCTGACATCACCCAGGTACAGTCTCCCCACTTCCCGAGGAAAACATGGAAGCCACGCTCCAGACCTGGGCCCACCAGACTCCCTATGCATCTTGGCAGGCAGGACGGCTGATGCATCCTGAGACACAGTGTGAACCCCAAGCAGCTGCTCCAATTGCCTTCCCAGTGTGGGATCAAGGGCCTAATCACGTGATGTGCTACCACACAGTCACTGGCCACATGACTCAGCCTCTGGCTGCTCAGGATTTTCTCTCTGTAGTTCTCACCAGAAGCTAGGTAATAGGAGCACAGTCTGCCAATCCTCGGGACCCAGGTCACAGTGCCCACTCCGTGCAAGAACAGAACTCAGGCCTATCTCCCCCACCAGGGCAGTCCCTGCAGGAGACAGAAGCCCACACTCCTGACCTTGCTGCCAGACCCTGCCACTTCTGCCCCTACCCTGCCCAAGGCACTGAACTCGTGCGCTGCTTTCTAAAGAGGGACAGGGATCACGCACTCTGGCTACGCAAGTGACACCTTCCAGAGACTCAAGAAGGACGAGTTGCAGGCCTTCCCCAGGGGCAGCAGCAAAGAAAACCACACGGGTCCCAACTTCTCCTACCTCAGGGTGAGTCCCTGGTACACAAGACCAGAGTACACCGATCAATGCACCTGGCAAGACAATGCCATGCACATGAAAACTCAAATCAGGCCAAGTAAGTGGTCCCAGAGTCACAGTGTCGAGCAGGAGGTGCCCTCCTGACCCCACAGGCCCAGCCTTGCGCCTGAAAGCATCTACATGATCACAGCCATGGGGTGAGGAGGTTCCCCACAAGGCCGGCGAGCTGATGCCTGCCAGAGCCCCACGGACGTTCATACATGGCACTCAGACCTGGGAACGAAGAAGCCACTGCACCTGAATCTCAGTCTCCTCCCCTGCAACCCTGGGAGCCCCTGGCTCCAGCTGCTGGTGAAATGCAGCCCCCAGCTGACGGCCGCCAGCAAGACGGCTAACCCAGGTGGGCACAGCCTGCCTGGGCCTCACTGCTTGCCTGCTCCGGTGCTCAGCGCCATTCACAAGCAATGTCCTCCACTCCCTACCAGCCCCCTCAGGGTGAGGGCTCCACGTCACATCCCACCAAGCAGGGGACAGTGCAGATGGCTGTCATTCCACAGCAAAATACCGAGGCATCCCTCTACTCCCTCCTCTGAATGTGGTGTAACAGCCTCTACTTCTAATGTGAAGTCTCTGACAGATCACTCCTGAGAAAAAGCGCAGGGAGCAGGTGATGCACCCGACTGTCCACTTGGCGGAACCACAAATCACAGGCCACTGCCCACCATGGCTCCCACCAGCCCAGCAGCCACTGCAGGACCCATGCTGACACACTCTAACCACAGCCACCAGGCCACAGGCTCCCCATCCTCTCAGACAAGATGACCGGCCTAGCATGAGGACCACACAGGACCAGTGAGACTGCACCCTGCGTCCCACCACAGCCCCAAACCTGGCAGCCAGCAGGGACACTGAGGGGCACCGCCCACCTGAATAGCTGTTTCCTAGGCACGATCTCTGCTGGCCATGCATCCAGGGAGCGTCCCCTCAGCAGTCCAGCAGGAAGCCCTTGCTCATGCCTGATGACAGTCTCCAGCACCCACCACGACTCACTGTGCCCAAGGAGGTACTGGCACACACGCAGAGCAGCTCCACACATGCAGGTGCATGGCTGGTGTGGACTCACCAGGTGCTGGTCATTGAGCAGGTGCACCACACGCGATGTCCAGTCACCCATGGGGACAAGGTCAGGAGATGCTCTGTACAGGCGCAGCAGGCACAGTGCTGCGCTCTGCTTCACGCTGTCCATGGTGTCTCTGGAAGACAGGACATTGGCAGTCACCGCAGAGTAGAGCCCAGAGCTGGGCAGAGCGTCCTCAGGTCGACAGGAGAAGAGGACATCAATGCACCACCCACCCCACACACAGGTCCCCTTGGAGGGGCCAGTGCACAGTACTCAGCACCACAACAGAGTCCTGCTGGCCAGAGCCTCTGCTGCCAGCTCTCAGCCTCCAGGACATCAACTCTGCTGCCTTCTAGCACCAAGGACAACCCTGGCAGTGCAGGCCAACCTCACACAACGTTCCTCACTGTCTGAACCAGCTGACTCCACAGCCCACAATCACAATAGCAATGGTCACAGTGCCTCAACAGTGACTTTCTCATTCGCCTCCAAGGAAGTCGGCACTGGGCTGGGCAGGCAGAACCCCTCAGCGGCTGTGGGGGCCAGGACTCACAGCACCATCTCCTTCTTGCCTCTCCAGCTCTCACCTCTGCCCGCACCGACCCTCCTGCCACCAAGGTGGCTTCACTCTCAGGGCACTGTGTGATTGGGGACTCTGTTCACAGCCAGAGCATGAGGGCCTTGGACCCCCCTGCTGCCTCACTCCACCTCATCCCTTCCTACACCCATCCTCTGTGGGCCACAGAGCCCGGTCTGAATCTAAGGTCTGTACCAGGCTGGCTCCCTGCACTGCTCCTGGGACCCTCTCCCCCTGCAAGTCCTACAGCTCGAGGTCAGGACCTGGGTCCAGTCCAGGGCAGCACATGACAAGAAATGCCCCGAGATTCTATGCAAGGTGCCCTCAGGCATGGGGTCTGGTGGAGAATGAGGGGGTAGACCAGCATCTGTTCCCTCCTCATGCCTGCACTCTGTTCTCACAGTGCTGCCTGAGGGATATGTCCCCTGCCTCCCATGGCCACTGAATCACCCTAACCCCGTCCTCCTCCAGATCCTGCTGAAGGTGTAGGCAGACATGCCACCACGTGGCCATGAGCAGCCATTAACCCCGCAGAGCACCCAGAACAGGCAGGGTAGTTCCTCCACATGCCAGGGAGTTTCACACTTGCCCAGAAGCGGCTCCTCACCACTTGGCTGTGTTCCAAGTGAGGAGGAAAGGACAGAGGGTGGAGGTCCCTGGCCTTCCCTCTGAATGCCAGGACATAGCACTTCTTTCCCTTGGCACCAGCAAGCTGGAGCGAATCCTGACTTGGAGGCAGCTACCAGGACAAGGTTTTCTTTTATAACCCACGTTCTTGTCTCAGTGGTCTCTCACCAGACTCCTCCTGAAAGGACATCTCCCTCCCCAGTCTCAGACCACATCTCACACCCAGTCCCTGGGACTGGCAGGCTGGATCTATGGGAGGTAGTGTGGACATGGCAGTGCGGACCCAGACATGTACCCTGCAACAAGGATCTTGGGGATCTCCCCAGCAAAGGCCTCGGCCATCTCCCGGCTGCCCACATTGGCGATGCAGTGCAGGGCAAGGCCCATGAAGGTGGGGTTGCGGCTGGCCAGGTCATTCTTGATGGCGTTGTTGATCAGGCGGATCAGCTCACTGTTGGAGTTCACCAACACTGAGATGAAGAGGTAGCCCTGGATTGGGGTGAGAGACAAAGGGCGTGATGAGCAGCTCCAGTGGCAGAAACCCACAGCACACACCACACACAGACAGAGCCTTCACAAACCCCGGTGCACAGCTGAGAGCCCACAGGGTCTCACTCGAGGGCACCCCAGTAAGGTGTAGGGTTTCTGCCCTGTGCCACCTGACTCAGCACTGCCTCAGCCCCAAATCAGGCACACTGGTTTAGGGAACAATGACCAAAAAAACTAAACAGATGTGACTTTTTACAGATGTGACTTTTTTCCTATTTTCAACCCACAGTCAGTGACTCTGAGAATGAAGACCTCACAGACACAGTAGGCTAACTGTGCTTAGAGAAAACCCCTGACATCAGAGTATTTCTTAATTTCTGTAGTTTCTTCCTCCAGGTACTGGGGATCAAACCCAGGAGTGCTCTACAACTGAGCTACATCCTCAACCCTTTTTATTTTTGTTTTGAGACAGGGTCTCTACAAAGTCACTAAGTTGCCCAGGCAGGACTTGAACTTGTAATCCTCCTGCCTCAGCCTCTAAGTGCTTGATTTCAGGCATGTGTCACCACATCCAGCTTATAAATTCTTTTTTTTTTTTTTTTTGACCAATAGAGAAAACACTGGGGAAACACAGAAATAAATAACAAGAGAACACAGAGCTAACACCATCAAGCCTGGGTGTCCTAGGAAACGGGGAGGAAAGCAGGGGCCGCGCTGCCCTGACCTCACCTGCCCCATGGAGCAGTGCCCACGCCACAGTACTGCACGGGACCCTCAGGCAGGCATCTGTGTAATGGTGCACTCAGAGGATTCTGCAGGGAGGGAGGTGCTGAGGCTGAATCAGGGCAGCATGTACACAACTCAAGCACCACAAACGCAGCCCACGCCTCAGGAACCTCCCGTGTGGGAGCAGGATGTGAAGAGCAGCAGCAGAAGCAGGGCTACCCTGTCAGAAGGAGCCCCTCCACCGTGGGCATCACCACCACCACACCTGCTGGCCCTGCCAGGTGCCGGGCACCATGCCATCCTGCACAATACTCACAATTTGCTTCTCTGTGTATCGGTTGGAGCTCAGCAGGTTCACAGCTTCCATGTGCCCGAAGTCGATGTCGTGACCCAGCAGGAAGATGAATAGCAACTTGCACACATACTTCTTTTTACTGTAGCCATCAAGAGCCTTGTCACCTACAGAAGAGGGGAGGACAGCATTTACCCCAGGTGGACGAGGCAGGTAGGCAGAGGACTCAGGAGAGCAGCATGGAGCCGTGGGTGGACCCCCACGACTTCACTGCCCCTCCAGGGCTTGCCCTCCCCTCTGACAACAGGAACAGCACACAACACCAAGGCCTACGACCCCAGGATGGCCCTGAGGAAGCATGGAGTGCCTCTTTAGAGAAGTTCACTGATCCCACCAAATAACACACCCTCAACCGTCATCCACATCACAGCAGTGCTGCACAAACCACCTAGCCTCAAAAACCACACAGCACGTGCACATGCATGCACAGCCCAGGACGACTTCTGCTTTCACCACAATCACACCAGACTGGGCCCTCCTCGAGGTCACAGCAAGGCAGTGAAGAGAACAACCAGCAGATATGAAACTCCACCTGTGTCACAGGGCCACTCCGCACTGCTATGTCACCCATCAAGCACCAGGAGTGTCCTCAGATGTGGGAAGGCTTCTCCTCACCAGGCCTACAAGATGCTGGAACCACAAAAGATAAGCCTTCTCACCCACAGACTCATAGGGCTCAAGTTGAGCCTGCACCAGCAGCTGAAAACCACCTGGCAGGGCTCCTGGAAGCTCTTCCTCTCCAGCAGCAAACTAAGGTACCAGACAACATCAGGTTTGGCTCCAGCTCCCACCCTGCAAAGCCAGCCTTCCCAGTCCTCAGTGTGAGTACAATGTAGACCCCTCACCCAGCCCATGCAGAGCCCAGCCTTAGAAGCCCATGCAGGCTGGAGAGGCAGGAAGCACTCCCTAAAGGGACAGCACAGGAAGGCAGAGGAGCAACACTGACTAGACCAAGTTTGTGGGGATAGTCATGGAGCTCCTCCCCCAAAGCCCATGAGTCCTCCCAGCCCTTCAGCCAGGAGCCCTTCTACAGCCTGCCTGTCAGGGGTCACTGGCTCTCAAGTTGAGCTGCGAGACAGCAGAGGGAGTGACTTGGAGACCTTGGGGATGATGGGGAATGAACCCAGGTCCTCAAAGCCCTCCAGGCCTTCAGGGGACAGCTGGACACAGAGAAGTCCCAGCCCAACAGGGAGGCAATGAGACCCTGCCTGCAGCCAGGCATCCCAAGCACTCATGTTCTAGGTAAGAGGGCAGCTGGGGAAACCATGGGTGCCCCAACTATGCCAGGAAGAGGGCAGCCCCATGCCCCAGGAGAGCCCCAGAGCCAGCTCCCTCTGCCAAGGCACTTCCCAGAAGCCTTCCCTCTCCACTAAACCTGTCTACTGCCACCCGTGGACCATGCTGCTTCTCCTGCTGTGCCCACCAGACAGAGGCTTTGACCAAGGAGGCCCAGATCTCCCGGCAGATGCTATGCCAGGCCAGCGGTACAGAGCTTCTCCTGGCTGGTAAACACTCACCAGAGGGCTCTGACCTGCCATCAGGCTCCAGGGGGCCAGGTCTGGTGGGAGATCCAGACCACAGTACCCCCAGTCCTGGGCCCCAGTGGCGCTCGGCAAGAGGGCACCCTGACACCCTGCGACAACAGCAGCCTGCTCAGAGGGCCTTAGCCACAGAGGTCCACGCCCTATTCCAGGGACAGCAGTGCACTAGGCTGGACAGATGCCTCAGGAACCAGCCCAGGTACAGCATGGTGCCCAGGGACATGCGCACTGGTCCCTGTGCAGCGCCCAGGCTCCCTCCAGGGCTCCCTGGTTGGGTCAACCCACACTCCATGCAGACCTGCCAAACAAACCACCTAAACACCACCATCAGGACACAGTATCTATGCCATGCGTGAACTGTGGCCCCCAGCACCAACCTGCATACTCTCCCCCAGCACCAACCTGCATACTCTTTTCCAGAAGGGGCCCTCCAAGTCCCCTTCGCCCTTTCTCAGTGAAGGGACAGGTCCGAGGCACAGGCCCAGAGGGGTGTTTCGGTGTGAAGCCAGGGTGGCACTGTTGTCCTCACCACCTCTGGGCCTGACCTTCTCAATGTGACCCCAGCACCCAGAGGGCTCCTGCACGCCCAAGCATGCAGACTCCCCCTACAGCTCATCTGACCTGCTCACACCTGTACCCAGCTGTACACACCAGTGACATCCCTGCTCCCCAGGGGACCTGAGCTCCCTTTCCCCACACCCAACACCCGCCCTGCAGAGGGGCCCCGCCAATGGAGGACCCTCCTGCAATCCAGGGCCACAGGTTCCCTGTATCAGAGCTCAGCACTCCTGCTCTGGCAAGACCAGACTCTCACTGACCTAAACAGCTGGTTGCAGTACTGGGCTAGACCTGTTTTTTTATTCAGGTAATTCTGAAAGGTCAAAATGAACATTAATTTCCTGAACTGTAAACCAGGAGGATATAGCAATTCGGTGCAGATCAAAGGACAGGTAGGTGGAGAGTCTCGGCCTGTGCCAGCACCAGGACTCACAGGCCAGGCCAGGGCAGCTCTCTGAGCCTCCAAACCCAGTGTCCAAGGGGCCTAGAGCCTATGTCGGGCTGCCACACAGGTGCCCGAGCCACTGCCAGCTCGCAAGGCACACAGCAATGTCACAGGTATGGATGGCACCTCCCGGAAGCAATGTTTGTGACTGAACATTGAACACTGTGGTCAGGTACACTCACCCAGATGCACCCCCAGCCCAAGTTCTACATGGGAAGGGGAGCCAGGTGCTTTCTGGTGGCCAGGGCAGGGACAGAGGCACCTGTGGACAGGCCACACCCTGCCCCCAGCCACCTCCAGGGGCGTCACTACCCCCAGCAGGGGTGGCCCCAGGGCCTGTGCCATGGAAGGGGAAGGATAAGCAGCCAAGTTAGCTGGAGAGCAGTGTTGCACAAAGGAAAAATGAAAACTGAGCTCTTTCAGTTTAGAAATTTAGCCCAGCGTGGTGGCGCACACCTGTAGTCCTAGCACTGCAGAGGTGGAGGCAGGACGATCACAACTTTGAGGCCACCCGGAGTTCAAGGCCACAATGAGTTCAAGCCACACAGTGAGTTCAAGGGCAGCCTAAACTACATGGAGAAACTCTGTGTAAAAAAAAAAAAAAAAAAAAAAAAAAAAAAATTCCAACTGAATTGTCTTGAGGTGTTCTCTCATCTTAAATGTCTGTACTTCCTGCTCCGGACGGCCACCCCAGTGAAGACGTGGTCCAACCCACACCATGGGGTAACCTGTGGGTCTCCGCCATGTGGGCTGGTGACTCTGATGTGAGCACCCTCCTGTGCGCTTGCCCCAGAGCCCCTCGGCCCTGAGGGGAGTCTTGGGTCTGGGGAGGGGCTCAAGCTGGAAGATGTCTCCTGTCTGGCAACGTCTCTTCCTAGAGGCCCCAAGCATGTGTAATTGACATCCATCTGGCTTCACACATCAAGTCAACTCTAGGCTCACACAGGCTACTTTAACAAGCCTGGTGTTATGGTTTGTATCTAGATGTGCCCCCAAAGCTCATGTGATCTAGAATGTGTGATTCCTAAATTAGTCCACTGATTGGTTTGGCAGAGTTCTGCTGGGATCAAGGATTTGATACTACGATTGAGGGTGCCAGGATTAAGGGTGGCAGTGCTACCCACCCTAAGGCAGGTAGCCTGGATAAAATATAAGGGATAGAAAGAGGCTTGTGTATTCCCTTTTTTTGCTTCCCTTGCTTGCCCTACTACCTTCTGCCTGCCTGCCTGCCTGCCACAGCATCCTGCCTTGGATCCTGCTGACTGTGGACTGAAACCTCTATGAACTGTGAGCTAAATAGACCTTTCCTCCCCTAACTTTGGGTGTTGGGTATTTTGTCGCGGCAACGAGAGAAAGGTACTGAGACACCTGGCTTCATGTATTCCTCCCATGCATAAACTGGACTTCTAAATGTTTCTGTCTTAGCTGGGTGTGGTGGCACACATTTGTAATCCCAGCTTTCAGGAGGCTGAGGCAGGAGGATTGCAAGTTCGAGGCCAGCCTGAGCTACACAGCAAGACCCTGTCTCAAAAAAACCAAAAATTTTTTTTAAATTTCACTCAATTCAGTTCCACCCCACGCTTGACCCAGAATCTGAGAGCACCAATTAACTAACCTGCCACTGTGTCTGGAGCTGGATCTGCTGGCCCCACACACATAGGGCGCCTCCAGGGGCCTCTCAGATAGGACACAGGAAAGTAAGCCAGACCGTACCAGTACTGACAGTGGAAAGGAAAAGCCCCCATGGGAGGGGAGCAGTGCACATCCCAAGGACAGGCTTCACCCCAGAGCACACAGACAGCCACCACAGAGCCACCCAGTCCCAGTGAGGAATGCAGGGACTCTCAGATACCTCTGCAACCAAGACGCCAAATGGGCTGCCAGTGGGGACACAAATCAACATCACTATGGGATGCTGTGCATCCAGGAAAACCCAAGAGACAGCGAGGGTGACCAGCGCCCTGTGCATGCTGGGCCCAGCTCTCGCTGCTGCAGCCGCAGTGGGACACATCACAACAGCTCCTCAAAAACTAAAACCAGAAATGCCAGGCTCAGGTAATGTGCATGCAAAGGGCCTGAGTTTGATACCCACCACTCCCAAAAAGAAGAGAGTGTGGCTGGATGTGGCATCGGGCTGGGGACCTGGGGACAGGGTCCTCTACTTCCACCTCCTGCACTGTTCCATCTGCAGCCAGCACAGCTCTGCTTGCGTGCAGCCGGCCCCTCCTGCCCTGTACCCTGCCACTCACAGCTTTGAGGGTTTCTGGCCGGGACCTCTGCATGTCACATCCCTGTACCTGGAGACTTCTTTTCATTTATTCAGTGTGTGGGTTTTTGTTTTGCAATTTTTTTTTTTTTTTTTTTTTTGTGGTACTGGGGATTGAATCCAGAGCCTTTGCACTGAGCCACATCCCCAGCTGTTCCTTAGTTTCTATTTTGAGACAGGGCCTCACTAAGTCACTGTTACCCAGACAGGGCTCCAGCTTGCAATCCTCCTGCCTCAGCCTCCCAAGTGTTCGGATTACAGACATGTGCCACTGTGCCTGGCATCACAAATTCTTACAAGCTGTCTAAACCCTGTATCCTTCACATTACCCCCTTTCCTGTGGGGGACACATATGGGACCTTTTGGCCCTTTCCCATGTGCCCCGGGCCACAGCCCTCCTAGGCAGTTTCCTTGTGACCACCTTTCAGGTCTCACCAACTGTGCCTGTCACCAATCAGGCTGTGACTCCTTCCTTTTGGTTACTGAGTGTTTCAATTCTGGAATTTCTACCTGGTCTCTCACCAAAACCTGCTGTCAGCTTTTGAGCTGAGTTTCCTGCTGAGTGCTGAAGGTTGCACACAGAATCTCAGGGCCCTCATGAGGCCTCCACAGTGTTGCTTGGTGGGCCTCTGGCTCCTGCGCAGGATGCCCCAGTCTCTGTGGAGGGTGATGCAGCACTTCACTGCAGGCCGCATTCTCAGTCATGGCTAAGACAACCTCCTACAGCAAGGGCGCTGCTCCTCACCCTAACACAGGTCCAAGGCCAGAATAAGTGCAGCACTAGCCATCCCTGCACGGCCCCTGCTCTGAGTGATCTCAGCTGCCGGTGGCAGGCTCTGGCTTTGGACCAGGGAGCCTGACCTGACTGGCCTCTGTTCTGTGGGCATCCTACACCTTTGGGAGCCCTGCAGCCCCTACCTATGTTACTACCTCAGCCGCAGCTCCCCAGCTGTGACAACCAAAATTGTCTGTCTCCCAGGGGACAAGATCCTGTCAGCTCCCCCAGGCCCTCTAGGTCACCAGCACAGCTGTGTGGTGGCCGTTCCGCTAGGGTTGGCGCCACTCTGCAGACACAGCAGCCGCTGTCCCCACACGATAGTGATGCTCTGCGAGACTCTCCCGGGCTGTCAGAGTTTCTTGGGACACCACATCTGCCCCTACACTGCAGGCTGGCTTCAATCTGCCGCCTGAGCTACCAAGTACCGGCATGTGGCTGGTCCAGACCCAGCACACTCTGGGTGAAGACGCCACACAGGACATCAGAGACACAGATGGAACTCTGTACAACAGCTCAGTGGTTTTCCTAGCATTATAGCCGCAACCACATTTTAGGTATGCTGGGCTACATGAAACAGCATAGTAAAGGTTAATTCCAAGTTTCTGTTTTCTAGGCAACTATGCCAACACTTAGGCTCTGGGATGATCTGTGCTCTGAGGGTCCCAGCAGCCTGGAACTGAGTCACATGGGCCCCAGCCAGAAGGACACTCAGGCCACACCACTCAGGGTCAGAGCAGGTCCACTCCTGGCCAGGGTGACTCACGCTCACATGGGCCCACAGACGGGGCAGGACAGGGGCCTCTTCCCAGGCAGACAGGCAGAACAAGGACCAGGCGGCTCCTGAGCCCCAAAATACAGAAAAGTTAGGAAACTGAAGAGTTTAACAAAGCCTTTCATATTTTTGGCAGAAGGTCGATGAGAGAGAGCCTCACTATGCAGCCCAGGCTGGACTCCAACTCATGATCTTCCTGCCTCAGCCTCCCAGTGCTGGGATCATAGGCATGGCCACCACACCTGGTTACAAAATCCTTAATCTTAAAATTAGACATCAACAAATTAGACTATTCTAAAACCAATGAAATCTCACATTCAACTGACTCTTCCTACGTGAGAGCCATGGTATGAAACGCACTAAGCCCTCACCTCCCCCAGGCAATAGTGCATGTTCTCACGGACGCACATACAGAACAGCAGACACAGCCCCATGCAGTGAGGTCCAGGCTGCCACAAGCACCCAGGGCTGACGGGGGCCTTTCCGTGCCCACCTCCCCTCACAGCAGCACATGAGGCTCCATCCCTAACCTACTTCCCTCCCACTATCTCCCTGGCACCACCCCCAGGGAGGGGTCCGAGGAAAGGCATATGGGGCAGGCAGCCAACTGCACAAGGGACACACATCTGCAGCAGGTGAGACGATCACGGCACGGTCCCACTCTTCACAGAGCCACGGAGTCACAAGCCCACCATACACAGCCAAGTCCCTCCCCAGGTAATTCCAGGAGCGCTACAGGCCTCGTCCAGGACCCTCGGCCTGGCGAAAACATTAAAGCCTGATATTCTCCCCAGAGCACACTGGGGCGCTTGCTGGCCAGCGACAGGCAGCTGAACCTCTCTGGCCTTTGCATTCCCTGGGCACAAATCTCTAGGCTGCCCTCTGACTGCCAGAGCTCCACGAGGTCCGGGCCCAGGCTCTCCTCCAGCTGTTCGCAGGCAATCTCAGCTGGAGTATGCTCAGCCCTGAGCCAGGTCCCAAACCATAAAATACACCACAAGTTAAAGCTGAAAGGCCTGACAAGATCATCACACGTCCTCTAGACCAGAGCCAACCTGCACTATGCAGGTCTTCATAGTGCAGGTGTCAGAGGGCCACCCACTGAGACTCCAGCATGACACTGCAGAGGGCTGTGCCTGGCAGGGGACCTTGTGTCTAGTGTCCATCCCTACCTGAAGGTCAGGCCCAGGCTAACAGCAGCCAGCACCAGGCCAGCACTGTCCCAATCCAGGGAAAGACTGAAGCCTGGACCTTGGCCCTGAGGAGGGACACACCATCCACACAACCCAACACATGGGTCCAGGAACCCAGGAGCAGACTTAACCTCACAGACCAGTAGGAACTGAACCACCTGAGAACTCAGCTTTGATTTGCAGAGAAAAACAAGATGATGTTAAAAAATTAGGTCCTAGGGCTGGGGATTTAGCTCAGTGGTAGAGTGCCTGCCTCACCAGAGCAAGGGTCTAAGTTCAATGCCCAGCACCTTCCCCCCGCCCGCCCCCCAAAAAATTAGGTCCTCACTATGAAAAATATACATCAGAACATGGCATCCAAAAGGTCAATAAACACTTACCTTTGAATTTGGATCTAATATTTGCCAGTTCCTTGTTTATCCTCTTTATTTCTGCTTCTTTACTTTTACCTAAAAAAGTAAAAAGAACGTAAATGTATTCTGTCACTGACTTCTAAAGAAACACTCACCTGCCCAGTGAGACCCACACAGAGAACCAGAGTCTCGGCAGGCAGGAGGCAGCAAGGCCCAAGTTCTGTCAGTCGTGTCATAAGCTGGGAGAGATCACAGCAAGAAGGACAGAGCGAGCTGCCTGGAGCCTGGCAGCGGCATAGCCTTGATGGCCCACCCAGAACTGCCATCTACTGCGCTCCATCCAGGCCTCCCCAGAAAGCCCCAACTCACGCGGGGCGCACGCAGCACCACCTGTAGTGCCACCCGTGCCTGGGACGGGGAGCACTCAAGGGCCCGCTGCGTCCTGTCCCCCACAGCTATGAGCAGCCAGCAGTTCGCTCCTCGAAGCTGACATCCCTGGCACAGACGACAAAGCTCAACTGTCACACCCAGGACCCCGCGACCGCCCTTCCTTAGAACAATCCCCAGGCTCCTGTTGGCCCATGTCTATGACCTTCAGAGCAGCTCTCAAACTCCGCACTATACAGAAGCAGCAGGGGATAGCAGTTCCACGACAGGCACCCACCACAGACAGCGCTGCTGATCTGGCACCTTCCAAACACCTGTGCTGCTCATGTCTCTGCATGAGGACAGATGGACCACTGTACTTTGTGGTGCTGCTTTGGGTCTTGTTTTGAGGCAGCATCTCACTATGTTGCCCAGACTGGCCTTGAACTTGTAACTCTCCTGCCTCAGCCTCCTGAACGGCTGGGATTACAGGATTACAGGATCACTGTGCCCAATAATCATGTGTCTTTTAACCTCGCCCAGACTGCATGAGAACCACTACTAAGCACACGGAGTTTATAACGATCACGTGTGCTGTCACATGGGCTGAAGTGAGCTGTGTGCAGGAAAAAGTAGGTGTGGGTCTCAATCACTTTTAGAAAGTACCGATAAACCTGCCCTGATGGATGCACACCCATCATCCCAGCTCTCGGAGAGGTTGAGGCAGGAGGATCACAAGTTCTAGTCCAGACTGGGCAATTTAACAAGACCCTGTCTCAAAACAAAAAATAAGAAAGAGGGTGGGGATGTAGCTCAGCCCAAAGGCCCTGGTTTCAATCCCGTCTCCTAGTGTGTGTGTGTGTGTGTGTGTGTCTGTCTGTCTGTCTGTCTGTCTCGCTCTCTCATACACACACACAGCAGTGACAGAATTGATGATTACAGCGAGTCCTTGCTTAAAGATTATGTTTCCAGGCCTCTGCAGCCAACAGCAGCACCAGAACACGCACCAGAACACGCACCAGGCTCAGCCTACCCAGTCTTTACATCTTATCGCTCTCCCAGCAGGACAGCCCCACCCATCGAGGGGACACCCAGCCCAGGCTTATCTCCTGCTCCACACAGCTAAGCAAGGCTCAGAGCCTATTCGTCCAGGAGACAGTGGAGCCAACCATACCTCCTCACACTCTGGGTGCACTCAGCTCAGGACAAAGGGCGCTGTGATGCCAGCTGAGACTTCCTGTGTGGCCCAAGCCCAGCACTGACCCAGGGAACCCAGCACTGACCCTGGGAACCTCGGGGCCCAGTCCCCATCAGCCACTGCTGAGCAGCTGCAGGCTCTGCCAGGACACAGAGCAGCCTCCACAGGCCTGGCATCTTGGGTTTTTGGAGGGATTTTTGGTTTTTGTTTTATGAGACTGGCTCTCAATAAGTCACTAAACTGCCCAGACTGGGCTCAAACTTGCAATCTTCCTGCCTCAGCTTCCCAGAATACTGGGATTACAGATAGGTACCACCATGCCTAACTAGGCCTGGCATTTGTGATGGGTAAACCACCTGGCATAGCAGGATAAGGGCAAACTTTTTCTGAAACTTTTCTTAAAATGTCCTATCTTAGCTAGGTGTGGTGTTATAACTTCAAGCCCACCCTGGGCAATAGAGAGAGCCTATCTTAGAATAAGAAATAAAAGATTAACTCGTCCTCCTTGGGCTGCAGCACAGCTCTGCTAAGGGGCGGGGGGCGGGGGGGGGGGCCTGGATTCAGCACTGTCTACTGACCCAAGGTCTCTAAGCCACACTCACCCGAGTCCCCGCTGAGGGCTCTTGGGCTCCTTCTCTGTTTGAGCCTCAGTGAACACTCACCTCACAGAGTGAGGAGTGGAACGCTCCCTCCTCTTCTATTTTTCACAGTTTATGAAGGATTGCTATTAATATTTTAAGCGTTTGGTAGAATTCATCTGGCCCAGGGCTTGTTCTTATGGGAAATATTTAAGTTATTAATTCAATTCTCTTTTTATTTTTTTCAATACCAGATATCGCACTGAGCTACAACCCCAGCTTTTTTTGAGACAGGGGTCTCACTAGGCAGCAGGCTGGCCTCGACTCTGGGTGATCCTCCTGCCTCAGCCTCTCAAGTCCTGGAATCACAGGTGTGCACCACCATGCCCAGCTTACCCCAGCCTTCTTAAAAACTTCTTATTTAAAAACAGAATCTTTGGGGCTGGAGATTTAGCTCAATGGTTAGAGTGCTTGCCTTGCAAGCACAAGGCCCTGAGTTTGATCCCCAGCACCAAAAAATAAAAAGACAGGACCTTCCTAAATTGCTAAATTTCCCAGACTGGGCTCAAATTTGCAATCCTCCTGCCTCAGTCTTCTAGAGTGCCGGAATAATAGGTATGTGCTACCACACCTGGCTTTTACTTGTTATAATGTATTCAGACTTTCTACTTCTTTTTTTCTCCAGTATTTAAGACTGAATCCAGGGCCTCATACATGCTAGGTAAGCCCTACTACACTGAACTGCATCTTCAGTCCCGGCCCTTTATTTTGCAGCAGAGACTTGCTAAGCTGCCTAGCCTGGCCTGGAACTGGCAATCCTCCTGCCTCTGCCTTCTGAGTAGCTAGGTGATAAGCAGGCGGCACTGCACCCACGTCCATTTCTTCCTAAGTCAGTTTCACAGCCCTCTTTCTAGGAACTTCTCCACTTCAACTAACATGTCCAGTGTTTTGGCATTGGATTATTCATAGCACAATGATACCTCCAATTGTCCAATGGCTCCAAGCTTGAACTTTCCATAACTCAAACAGCAAAGTTCAAAAAAATCTGCTTGGTATTTGTAACTTTGCTCCATAGTCGAACTGAAAATCAACTTGAAAAAAACCTGCTTGGGCTGAAAGTGAGTCACATGTCGCATCTTGCCACAGACACAAAGGGGCAATACTTCAGTCTAAGCGCCGTTCTCGCCCAGAGAAATTTTTAGTGACAGAGGTGAAAAACGACTAACAGCAAAGGCTTCAGAAAGTGTACTGCCAGCAGTCATTATGAAAGGAGACTCGGCTTCCAGAAAATACCATTTCTCCTCCTCCAATTTCTCTCCAGCTTCCAGTATGCTGGGAAGCCTCCAAATCAAGGTAAAGTGCCTGTACAATTTTTTTAATTTTATTTACCGTATTGTGTTTTGATATTTAACGTACTGTATTTATTGTGTTTAGATGTTTCAGGGGCCATTTCTACAACCCCCCCCATTTCTATTGTTTTAAAGTCCCGCAAAAATGAATTTATAAGTGTAATTTTTGGGCCTCAGAACCAATTATGTGGTTTTCCGTTACTTCTTATGGGAAAAATATGTTCAGTTCTCAAACTTTCAGCGTTCAAACAAGAATTTGGAATGACTGAGTTCGAGGGAGGTATCGCAGAATGTACTTCTTCCCTAATGTTCTCTTCCTCCCTGTAAGGTGGGTGGTTACATCCCTCTTTCATCTCTGATGTCAGCAATCTGAGTCTTCATTCTTTTCCTCGGTCAGTCTGCCTAACAATTTGCCATTCTGTTGATTTTTTTTCAGAGAACCAATTTTTGCTCTAGTTCTTATTTTCTTCCTTCTGTTTGTTTTGGGTTTTATTTGTTATTTCTCTGGTGCTCTGAGGCAGAAGGTCAGGTTAATGACAGGAGAACGCCTCTCCCCTGCTTTATTTCCTGTTGCAATGCAGGCCTGGGGATGCTGGACTTCATCTTCATTCATCCCCATGTATTTTTAATCTCACTTGTCTTTTCCTTTGAACTACTTGTTAATTATATGGGTGCCGCTCATGAATTTCCCAAGTGTCCCTCCCCCACCCCATCCCGCCTCCTGCAGCTGGAGAACAGGCTCTGGGGCTTCAGCCCCACACGGCTGACCCTGACCCAGCCAGCCGGCCAACCAGGCTTCAGGGCTTCAGGGCTTCAGGGCTTGCTGCGCTCTCGCCACTGCTCCGCCTTCCACCCTCACCCTCTCCTCCGATCCAGGCAGAGCAATCAACAGTTTTCCTAACTGGCATTCCTGCCTACTCAAAAAGTCAACCTCTGGCCAGGCATGCTGGCACACACCTGCGATCCCAGCACTCCAGAGGCTGAGACAGGAGGATCACTGTGAGTTTGAGATCAGTCTGGGCTACACAGTGAGTTCAAGGCCAGCCTGAACTGCATGGCGAGACTCTGTCTCAAAAAAAAATCTAAAAAAACAGGAATTGGGAGTTTAGCTCAGTAGTAGAGCACTTGTCAAGCAAGCACAAGGCCCTGAGATGATCCCCAGCACTCAAAAAAAAACAAACAAACAAACTCGATCTCTGGCTGGGTGGCCAGGTGTACACCTGTCATCCCAGCACTCTAGGGAAGCTGAAGCAAGAGGATCACCATGAGTCTGAGGCCATCCTCAGAAAATAAATCCCAACCTCTGAATCCAAAATGACTATTTCTTTTTGTTTGTTTGTTTGTTTGGGTTTTTTGAGACAGGGTCTTGCTATATAGCTCAGGCTGGCCTCAAACAGCAATCCTTCTGCCTCAGCCTCCTAAATGCTGAGATTACAGGCATACACCTCCAAACCTGGCCAAAATGACTATTCCATTAACAGGTTTTATTTGTTTTATTTGCTACCATTGTCCCAGAACCCAGGGCAGAAACTGGCACTGCAGCAGACCTTCAATAAAGCCTTGTGCATAGAACAAACATGTAGCTTAGGTGCAATAAGCAATCACTCTTAAAGTAAATGTAAGAATAAACAGCTACAAAATGAAAATGATGAATTCTGAGGTTTAGGGATGGGAAAAGAGGGAGCAACATTTCATGATTCATTTCTTAGACTATGTTCTGCAAATGTTTTTGTCTTAAGCATTTTGGGGGGGTGCTGGGGATTGAACTCAGGGCCTTGTGCTTGCTAGGCAAGCACTATACCACTTGAGCTAAATCCCCAACCCCTTAAACATTTAAATAGAAGACAAAATACCAAAACTTCATGCTGTGGGAAGGCCTGGGCGATGGCTAACATAAAACTGCAGCCAGGATGCAGCAAAGGGCAGCACACTTGCCCTGGGTCCCATCCTCGGGAAGCAGAGGATGAATAAATTGAAAATCAGCAGTCAGTGGGCTGGGGAATAGACCAAGAAGCCAGGAAACATAACAAAGCCGAAGACTGACAAGAGACCTCAAGTGGTACATAGACGAGTCACTACAAATGCCCGGGGCTGGTGCCGGGTTCTCAGCCAGCAAGAAAACAACTCCACAGGGACCACACGACAACCAGGCGCTCAGATGAGCATTTCTCAGGCTGCTGCTGAACCTCACAGAAAGGCATGTAAAGAGGGCGCTCAGACAGGAGGGGACCACCCAGCCAGAAGGCAACACATGCCTCAGAAACAAGGACTTGCCCTGGCCACCAGGGACACCATGGCAGGGTACCACACCTGCTGTGCCCCATGGCTCCTTGCTTCTGAAGTGCATGCCCTCTGTGCTCCACGAACCCTCGCCCTGTGACCCAGGCCCCGCGCCACCTCTCTGCACCTCAGTTTCCTCACCTGTCCTAAATGCTCAACTCCTGCCCCATCAACAGAGCAGTCAGCAGAGTTCTCACAAGGTGCCAGCCCTCTCCACTGCCCAACCTGGGTAAACAGCCCGGCCTCATTCCCCAGTCCCACTCCCCACCTGCCCACGGCAGCAGCCCTGCTCCACTGTGCCCACCAAGACTGCCCCATGGGATACCTCTACCTCTCCACTAGGATGTCAGGCCAGGAAAGCAGATACTGTTGCCTACTTGTTCAATGCACAAAACAGGCACCCAGCAAACTTGTTGAACAAGTAAGTTAACCTTAAAAAAATAAAGCCAGGAGTGGAGGCACTCAAGAGGCTGAGGCAGAAGGAACACAAGTTCAAGATCAGCCTGAGACTCTGGAAAAAAACCCAACTCTCCTGACCCCACTGTGATGGGCGGGATGCACCCACAAGACACCTTGCTCTCCTGCAGGGGCGGGCAGGAGGTCATCAAGGCAGCCACGTCAGGAGAGGTGGCCCTGATCAGCACAGCCCCTGGAACAGAGGTCTGTCCCCAGGGAGGGCTCTGCACCCACCTCCCTGCCACACCTGCTGTCCCAAGAGCCCCTCTCCTGCCTCCCACTTCCCTCCCCTTGGTTTCCTCAGGATTTGTCCTCTCAGCTGCTACTTTCACAGTTGCAGACCACTTCCTGCTCTCGAGGCCTCTCCCCTGCTTTATTTCACTCCATGATGGACGGAGGTACACAAATAAATGTTCTCACATGTATCTTGTCTGTTTGTTCAGACAAGGCCTTAAATTCTGAAAGTAGAGGGCTCTGTCCTGCAGTAACCACTGAGTCCCCAGTGCCACAACGACATCGCCTGCACACAGCGCACTCGAGAGACTGGGAATGGATGACAGCCAAACCAGACACAGACATGGAATCTGGAAAAACACAGAGGGAATGCAGCATCCAGCCCTCAAAGGCACTGCTCACTGTAGGGCACATCAGAAGCAATCACCAAGTTAACACCCAATGCAGGCCATGTCTTCTCAACCACTTTTGTTTGAGACAGGGTCCGGCTATGTAGTTCAGGCTGGCCTTGAACTCACTATGTAGCCCAGGCTGGCCTCAAACTCACAACAATCCTCCTGCTTCAGCCTCCTGAGTGCTGGGATTACAGGTGTGTGCCACCTGACCCGGCTCCAGCTCTCAGTTCTGTGCAAGGGCAGAGCATTCAAGCTGTCTGCAGTTGAGTAGCAAGGCAACAAAAGCTGAAAATTCCTATTTTGAGCTTGAATTGACTGCACACAGGATACAAGTCACTCAGAAGTGTCACGGTGCGGAGCCTGAGGGGAGGAGGAGCCGGTATTTGCACATGGACACACAGCTCCCAGGCAGCCCCATCCACCAACACTCAGTCACAGTGCTGTGGGGCTCAAAGGCAGCTTCTAGTCTGGTTGTACTACATGTGACAAAAGGAATTTCTACGGAACAGGATCCTGTCCACACCACAAAAAGCACCTGCAGGACCCACAGGAACCAGGGATATAGGCCAAGCCATGGGGTGGGGACAAGAATGGCAAGAGGGGAGGATGGCAGGCACAGGAGAGGCTAGCACAGAACTCCGGAGGTTCTTGCCAGGCTCACTCCAGGTGACCACGGGGCACCTCTGCAGGGGTAGGGAAGAAAGTGGGGAAACCAGGGCTTGACCCACACCACGCTGCAGGCTTTCCTCACACCCATCCCGCAGTACCTCCTGCTCCCTCCCAGCACAGGGAGGGGAACCCCACAGCACCCGCCACACGAGGAAGCCATTCCAAGCTCACTTCCAGCTCTGCCACAGCTCAGCGTGGTCCAGCTCTTCCTCTCCACCAACAGTGCAAAGGAAAAGGCAGAAGGTGGGCAGGAAACGACTCCTGCATGTGGACCTCTGGGACAGTGAGTACTCCCTCTCGCCTGGCACCGTGACCTCCTCGCTGCCCTAAGCGCCAGGCCAGCACTTCACAGTGGGGCTGCTCTCTGCCGGCACTCTGGCAGAAGCACACAACTCGCTCCAGCACAAGCTGGCTGGGTTGGGATTTAGCTCAGTGGTAGAGTGCTTGCCTTGCAAACACGAGGCCCTGAGTTTGATCCCCAGCACTAAAAAAAAAAAAAAAGAAACTACAAGCTGGCTGCCTTCTCACTGACTTGGCGCACCCATGAGACTCCCCCACCCGCGGGATCTTCAGCTAGAACTGCACGTACAATGCTGCTTTTCACTCTCACACCAAGACCAACAAGGCTGTGAAGAGGTAAACACGACCAGAATCTATACATCAGCATCATAACCTAAATCTGAGGCAGCACACAACCCAGCAAAACTGCTTACTTGTGGTGTTTTGGTTTTGTCTTGTTTTGTTCTGGAGACAAAAGTCTTGCTACGTAGTCCAGGCTAGCCTTGAACTCACTATGTAGCCCAAACATGGAGTTCTGACATCGAACTCTGGGAGTCTTTCCATCAGGCCAGATGCGCTGACCAGTCTCTGGGGACAGGGTGAAGTTTCATCACGCTGTGGGTGGGGGCAGCCCTGAGACACTTTAAAAAGAGTAATGCTCCAAGGACCACACACAGACACAGTTCTCCAGGGAACTGGTCGTCTATGGATGTTCAGGCACCACATGTGTCTCTTATTTCTCTCTGCTTCCCCTGGGAGCCTCTTATCCCTCTACTGTTACCCTGTCCTCCAAACCCCAGGCACACAGCCTTGAGTGCAGACTAGCAGGAGAGAGCTCAGCCTCCCCTTGGGCTGATCAACTCTCCTGAACCCCATAGGGTGCCCTGCGTCTAAATCCAGGGCAAATGAGTTCCAGGCTCCGGAGGAAGTGGTGTGTCCATGTGTTCCTCGCTCCTGCCTGTCACCTGCAGCCCTGTTCCGTAAAGCAAATATGCAGCCTCATGGGACCTTCAGCGGTTCTGCCGAGCCAAGTTCCGGGTTCAAACCTTCTGAGAGTGAGCCGAGGGAGTCAGCCCTGTGTTCAAGACCCGCAGCAAGCATACAGGGGAGATCAGGAGGGACACACAGTCAGCACTCACATTCCTGAAAACCTCCCCCAAAACAGTTTTCTGCTCTCTCCCTCGGATAAAATTCATCTGGTATGTTTAAGGAATGAGGAAATGCCACTTAATCCCACAAAGATGGCCTTTCCAAGAACTGTGGCTGCAAATCCCGATGCCTATGCCACCAAAGCAGCAGTACGGGGACTGTCCAATGAAACAGACGTGATGCCAAGTGCCCAACACAGGACTGGGCCATGGCGGGGACATTAACCCTTTGGAGGAGCTGGGAGGAGACAGCTTCGAGGAACACGGGAATTTCCTGGAAGCTGAACCACCGTGGAGGCAAGAGGAGCTCAGCAGGAGCAGAGCCTGCTCTCCTCATCTCCTCCTTACCCTCCGCCACATACTTCCCAAATCAGCTTCTACAGAAATGAATTATGCAAAAGAGTGTAAATGAAAATATGCAAGGGGAGCATTCTTTTTCCAAAGTCAGCATTTTTTAAACGGACAGTCAGGAAAGACAAAAATGGACTTTCAATTTTAAAAGTTCTTCTAAAAATTCAACAGCAGGGTGTGGTGGTGCATGCCTCTGGGCTAAAGGAGGAGGATCGCAAGCTCAAACCTAGCCTGCACATTTTAACAATTCAGACCCTGTCTCAAAATAAAAATTTAAAATGGGTGGGCAGGGATTTAGCTCAGTGGTTAGAGCGCTTGCCTAGCAAGTGCAAGGCCCTGAGTTCGATCCCCAGCACCAAAGAAAAAAAGAAAAAAAAATTTAAAAAGGGCTGGAGATATAGCTCAGTGTGAAGACCCTGGATTCAATCTCCAGTGCTGCATTTAAAAAAACAACAGACTGCCAAAGTCTGGCTCTGTCTTTACCACTCTCTGCAGGAAAACCAAGTACCAGCTTCGTGTTTAATTCTTACACCAAAGTTTACACAGAATTTGAATTTTTATGTTCCATTACTCCCTGCCCAGTTGATGATTAGTAACAACTGGAACTTTATGAGCAAACAAATGTTTTAAACTTTAGTCATGCTACAGTGCAATTCAAAGGGTGTCCAATTCCAGCGGTCAGCAATGAATGTAACCCAGCAAGCAGAGCACTGTGGCCACACCGGGGTCCCTGCACCTGCAACAGAACTGTACCACTTTCCACAGGAGAGGGAGAGCCCCCCCATCCCACTTCATCTGCACAGCCGGAGGGATGGAGTCAGCAGCGCCTCCCAATCAGAAGCGGCCAAACTCCAGTCTGCAGCCCCAGCCCCACAACAGAAATAAATGGCAAGGCTTGCAACTTCCTGCCCACAGCAACACCACTGGTCTCACAACCACCTATTCCTTCTCCCCTCCCACCACTCGACTTCCAAGGTGGCTGTATCCCAACAGGATAAGAAGATGAGGGCCAGCTTCGCAGCACAGCACACTGTCTGTCTTGTGACAAGCTGGGCTGGCTGGGACCTGGGCCTCACTACAGAGCCCAGAAGAGGAGAAGCCCACAGACGGCCTCCCAGGAAAGATCAAGTTCAAAGCAGGGCTTCTACTGAACCTGCATCCCTCTGAAACATCATCACATCAAAAAAAAAAAAGGTTCAGTCAAACTATCGTGCATCAGGGACTGCTACATCCCCAGCCATATTCTAGTGCTGGGACATCAACAGCAATGTCTGAGAGGTTCACCAGGGCCAGGTGTAGTCAACGCTGACCTCCTGCTTAGCACATGTGAGGCCCTCAGTTCCATCCTCATCGCTGCAAAAAAAAAAAAAAAAGACATGTACTAATTAAGTTACGTATCACCCTCGTGGATACCACTGGTGTAAGCACAAACAAAAGTTCCAAAATAACTGAACAGCAAATAATAGTGATTTTTCCAATGTCAGCAGCTCTTTTGTTTCCTTGGAATCCTTTGCTCAAATACAACACCAGCCAACTCAACACCCTAGATGGATCTCGAGGGGACTGTACTGAGTAAGAAAGCTGCTCTCAGGTCACATACTATATAGTTCCATTTATACAACATCCTTGAGATCATAAAATTACAGGGCTGGAGAACAGATGAGTGGTTGCCAGGGCAGGGGCGAGAGCTGTGGCTACCAGGGCTGGCACAAGGGAGCTCTGCGATGATCTGCAGCCTGCGCTGCAACCCAGGTGGGAGTCACATAAAGCCACATGTGCCAGAACAGCACAGACACACACACACACACATCAGTGCACATAAAACTAATGAAATCTAAACAGCCTGGTGGTTTGTACCAATGACAATTCGTTGAAAATGTCCTGAGCTGGGCATAGTGGCACATGCCTATAATCCCAGCACTCAAGAGGCTGAAGCAGGAGGACTGCTGTGAGTTTGAGGTCAGCCTGGGCTACATAATGAGTTCGACCCTGTCTCAAAAAAAAAAAGTTCTGTTGTAGTCAGGCTTAGTGATGCACACCTGCAATCACAGCAGTCAGGAGGCTGAGGCAGGTGGATCACTGTGAGTTTGAGGCCTGCCTGGGCTACATGAAGAGACCCTGTCTCCAAAAAAAAAAGTTCTGTTATGCAAGATGCCCATATCAGGAAAGAATGTGGGTGAAGAATCCCAGGGACATTCCTATTTCTTCACAACTTCCAGTGAATCCACAATCATTTCAAAAGAAGAAATTATTTTAAAACTGTGGCTAGGGGCTAGAGATTTAGCTCAGTGGTTAGGGTGCTTGCCTCGAAAGCTCAAGGCCCTGAGTTTAATTCCCAGCACCCAAAAAAAAAAAAAAAACTGTGGCTAAAAAAAATTTCTTTTAGTGAGGTGTGGTGGCACACACCTGTAATCCCAGCACTTGGGAGGCTGAGGTAGGAGGATTGCCTTGAGTTTGAGGCCAGCCTGAACTATAAAGCAAGACCCTGCCTCAAAAAAAAAAATTTTTTTTTAATCTCCAAAAACTAAGACCAGCCAGGCATGGTGGCACATGCCTGTAATTGCGGCTCAGCACTTGGGAGGTTGAGGTAGGAGGATTGCTGCAAGTTCAAGGCCAGCCTGGGCTAAAAAAAAAAAAAAAAAAAAAAAAAAAAAAAAAAGAGAAATAACTAGGATTTTTTAAAAGACAACTTATTTCAAGCACAAGGCCCTGAGTTCAATCCCCGGCACCACAAAAAATAATAATAATAATAAAAATAAAAGACAACTTAAACGGAGGGAGAGAAAAACAGTTTCCACACATGGAACTCGAGTGAGCCAAGTCGCTGGCTCCTGGGTGAATGAAGCCCAGTCAGGAAGGATCAGGTTAATTTTCTGAGACACGTTAGCTCACTGCCTGAGCCACCAAAGCCATAGGTCTGAGTGGCACAAGGTGACACTGGCAGCTCTCCGCATGTACTGCTGCCTCTACTAAGCAGAGTGGGCACCAATCAGCTCCCACGTCCTCAGGCCCCTGAGCACTGTCCACGGTGTTCAGCCAGGCATGGGGGGGTGGCCGCCCTCGGGGAACCCTGCAGAAAGGTAAAGGAGCTACCACGAGTTGAAACAGACCTCAACAATGCTTCAGCTCAACATCCATTCCTGGTGCTGAGGCTCAATTGTGGCAAGACAGCCAGTGATGTGGCAAGGGCACCCACATCACTCTCACCTTGGGAGAAAGGCTAGCTAACTGGCAGAGCCAGGCGGGCAAAGGAGGGCCAGCAACACCAAGGCCACATTCAGACCAGCTCTGGCCCCCCGCTTCCTCGACCCTTGATGAGATCTTTTCAGGTTCATTTGTGGTCAACTCACTCGCTGGGCATGCACTGTGCGCTGGGTGTACTGGGACAGTCACAGAGAGATGACGTGATGACCAAGATACACAGGGCCCCTGCCATGCAGGGGGACACAGCGCTCCACTGGAAAAGGCAGCAACACAAGTGAATGCCCCTGTTCTGGAGAAGATCGGTGCCAGGTGGGAGGGGGCCCCAACAGCCAGGTGACAAGGGTCCGATGGACCAGAGACCTGACTCCAGAGGAACAGGTGCCCTTCAGACTGCCCCCAGGGGTTCTCAACTCCACCCAGCAAGGGACACGTCACCACTGCCACAACAGAGGCATGGAGTGTGCAAACATCCTCTGAGGCACAGGTCAGTCCCCACAAGGGATAACCCAACCCTGGTGTCAGCTGTCTGCTGTGGTAAAGTCTGATCAGCTGTCAGTCAACAACCACCACCCTGTCCTGTGGAGGTCCCTCTGGTCCAGCCAGGACTGGCACAGAACATGTCTAGTAATGGTGGCCAGCTGTGTGAGAAGACAGTTGTCCCCCTCACTGTCCTGCCCACTGCCGTTTTCTTCAAAGAAAATGGAAGGACAGACATGACAGGAATTTAAGCCAGTAAGCCTTTATCCAAAGGTTCGATTCACAGTAACACACACTTAATTTCACAAAATATGCCCCAAGACTAACGTCTTGGAAACTTCATCTCATGGCAAAGGAAGGAGCAAAGAGAATGCTGTCCTACCTGTAAGCCTGAAAGGTGGATGCCTAGTTTTCTGCAGAGTAGGGGAAGGGATAAACATCTACTCTCAAATCCTGCACTCAGTCTAAAGACTGGAGAGGACATACACCACTTGGCAGATGAGGTTGCCACATTCTTCAAAATAAACATTAACCCTAAAACCATAAGCATCATGGAGTCAATCAATGATTTGCTGGATAACAAGTCAAAAATTAACACACAGGACAGGAAAATGGCTCTTTTCTTAACTTAGGGAAGGGGGCTTCTCTGATGCTGACAGGAGTTTCTGCACGTCAAAGCCAGGGCACCTACCCAGGAAGCCTTTAGCAGGCCACACTCTCCCAACCCATTTCACCCTGGGTGGTGTGTTCCCACCTGGAGACACTGGCTGAGAAGACCTGTGCCTGAGGCAGCAGGAGTGAGCCTCCACACCCCACGCCAGGCTGCTGCCTGCTTGCTCCCTGGGGGAATGAGTCACTTCAATATCAGCAGGTGAGATCTAATCAGTGGGCAACAAACAGAACCGGGTCACCAGCCCCCAGTCTGCCTGGGCTCGGGGTCCATGGATTCCACACCCAAAGCAAAAACATCCAGGCTGCTTTGAAAAAGGTTGGGTTAAATGCTCCATTACTAGAAAGACCGAGATGACATCATGCCAGGGAGGGGTGTCTAGGCCAGAAGCTCCTCGATGTTGTCAGACCCCCATCCTGCAAGCTCGCTCTCACTTCTAGATCCCAACACCCCCAGACCCCATACTTCCGTCTAAGTACCCACCCAGCAATCCCCACCCCCCAACACAGGCTTCAAACTGCACCCTCCCTACTGCCAACCAGGTCCACACCCCCAAGACCCCCGCCCTGTACCTGTACCCAGGATCGGGTCCCATCCCCGCCCCACCCGCTAGATTTGCACCCCAGACCCTCACCCTGCACCCCAGTCGGCGCCCCCACCCCCGGACCCCTAACCCCACCACCAGATCTGCACACCCTAGACCCCCGCCCCACTGCACATCAAACACTTCAGGCGCCCGTCCCGCACCCCAGCCTGTGCCCCCGGCCCACCGCCAGGTCCACACCCCCGGATCCCCGCCCCAGAACCGTGCCTGCGCCCCTGGTCGGGACCCCCACCCCGCCGTCAGTCCGTACCCCGGAGCACCGCCGGGCACCCCAGCCTGCACTCCGCCCGCCCACGACCCCGAACCCGGGAGCACATCTGCACCTCGGAGCCCGGGCCCGCACCCAGGCCTGGTCGCCCGATCTCGCGCGCTGGGCCCCCGCCCGGGCCCGCCAGACTCACAGTTGCGGATGTCCGAGATGAAGACCGCCAGGCCTCGCATCCCGTCCCCCTTGGACACGGCCGGCATCTTTGCGCCCCAGAGCGGCCTCGGCGGCGGCCAGGAACAACACCGGGCGAGGGCCGGCTGCCTCACGCAGGACCGCCGACGCCGACAGCCAGGAGCGCGAGCCCTGGCGGCCGCCGCCGCCGCCGCCGCCGCCGCCTCGGCCCCGAGCGCCGCTCTCCGGGGCGCGCACGCACGACGCACGCTCACGGAGCACGCACGCGCTTGGCGACGGACGGCGGGGGGGCGGGGGAGGTGCGCTTGCGCAGCGCGAGGGCTGTCCCGCCGTGGGAGCTCCAGCTGTAGCGCTGGCCTGCCCTCTCCCCAGGCCCAGGTGGTTGCTGTCTGGAACCCAGCCAGGTGGAGTGTAGGATCGCCCCTGCGGACTGAACAGAGGACCCTGCTGGGCCTTGCTGCCGGTACTTCCACGGACTCTGGACGACAGATGGCCCTGCAGAGGTTCCCTTTGTGAAGCCAGATGGCTTGAAGAGGAAGCTCCCTGTCAGGGGTTATCCGGGCCCTGTGCCTGGAACTGGCCCAGACCCACCAGTGAGACCTTTGTCCCCACCCTGGCTCACTTCCGCAATCCCAGCAAGCGGTCAGGCTGGTGGAGCCCGGCCTGGAGGAGAAAGGGGCGGGTCCTCCTCCCCTGCACCAGACTCTCCACTGAGGCCTCTGGTCTCCGCGGGGAACCAAGACTCAGCTGGTAACAGACCCAATCCTTGCAAGGCTGCGAGTTCTCCATCTTCCAGAGGCCGGGAGCAGAGCCAGCAGGGCGTCGTAAAGGAGGAGACGCCCCGGAGTCCCTCCCCACACCAGAGGAGGGACCTTCTGTCAGGAAGGACCGACCGGAAGTGGGTCAGGGACGTTTCTCTTCCAGCTCGGCCTCTGTCATCAGAAGGCTCCGCCTCACACACACCTGAAGACACGCAGAGCCAATTTGGGACATAAGGATGCTTCTGCACCACGTGAAGCAGACTTGCTGGGCAGACAGGCTTTCTGAGCTCAGGGCAAAGGGGGCTGCAGGAGCTTCTCTGAGAAAGGGTGGAGCGGCAGGTGCGCACCTCTTCGGGCTCAGAAGACCCGCCTCAGCACTGCCCCTGGGACCCCTGCAGCTGTGGCCAAGGGTCCCAAACCACTCCTCCCTCCTGCCAGGTCCTACACACGCTAACCAACTGAGCTAGCTGACCCTGCCAGGTCCTTCAGATCACCTTTTCCCACCCCAGCCTGAAGTCTGAGTATGCACTGGCCCTCTCTGGCTCCCATGGCACCTCCACTACCTGTCGGTTTACACGTAGCCCGGTTTCCTTTGCGTAATCTGCACTGGGCTTTAGACAGTAACCCTGACAGATAATCAAGGTTGGTGGCCTGGTGCAGGTGTGGCCAGGGCCCTGAGGGACTCAGGGGCTACCCCTGTGGTCACCAGGAGTGATTTGTCAGGGAAGGCCAGCCCCTGGGAGCAGAACGTCTCCTGCCACCCCTGGGCTGTAGGTGTGAGAAAGTCAAGACCCCTGAGGTGGGCAGGTTGACACGTCAAATGGAGCCAGGTGCCTGCAGCACAGTGACACACTCAAACCAATGGCTCATCCACAACTCACAGCCCAAAACTAAGAGCCCAGAGCAGACGCACTTGGATTCAGACAGTTGTGAAATAGCCACATGGGGCACATGTCCTCTCAGATGTCTTCTAGGAGAGCTGGAATGTGGCCCAGGGAGCTGGGACAGGTTGCTGAGCTAACCAGGGGATCCCACTTCTACTTCCCCAAACTGCCCAGCCAGCCACAGCCTTGATATCAGGGGTCTGGTCCCAAAGTTACACCTGAGGGGGTACCCCCAAGGAACATAAGAAGCCTAGTTAAGGGCTGGGGATTTAGCTCAGTGGTTAGAGTGCTTGCCGTACAAGCACAAGGCCCTGAGTTCAATCCCCAGCACCAAAAAAAAAAAAAAAAAAAAAGCCTAGTTTATGTCAGCAAAAGTCCAGGCTGTGTGAGGGGTGGATTCCCAGGGAGTAGGCCCTGCAGCACTCTGTCTTGGAGGGGGCCACCCAAAACTGGATTCCCAGGCTTCTGAAGCTTGGACCTGCCCACTCCTAAGGAGACTCCTCCCAGTAAGGACCACAGGGAGCTGTGTAAGTCACAGAGCTGGCTAGTCCCAGGCTCTTGGGGCTGTCCTCTGAGGCTGCAGTACATGGTAGACACAGTTCCCTGCTTTCAGAGGAGCAGGAAGAGCCACAGTGACAGAGGAAGGGACTCGACGATATCCTGAATGTGGTCAGCCTGATAGCAGTCCCACATAGGAACTGCCTGTTCACAAGACCTTCAGGCCAACAGATGGGCAGCCTTCAAGTTCCTGCTCTGTCAAGAAGGGTCCAGGCATGGTGACTGTGATGGGAGCCCTTGCCCTCACGTAAGCATGAAGCACACCCTGCAAAGGGGAAGCAGACATCCTTGAACAGAGGAGAAGCCGAGTTAACATCATCACAACCTTGTCCTGCAAATCCTTCCAGGATTTATCAGTAAACCTGGAGGAAGGGCCACCCTGGGGTCAGGGGATACCAGACAACAGGCTAAGCCTCATGGAGGTCCACAGAGGGGGGGAGAGGGCCAGGCCTGAAAACATGGCTGGAATACACACACACACACACACACACGCACACAGTGGTAGTGGCTCCCCCTCGACTTCCTGGCAGGACCTTCCAAGGAGGACCACAGGGGATACAACAGGCTAAGCAGAGACCATGGAGCGTCTCCTATCTGCAGAATAGACTAGCAGTGCTTCTGACACCCAACTTACCCAGAGGTCCTTATGTAATCTGGAGTGCGCGGGTTGTTTTCTAGTTGGTTGTTTGTTTCTGTGCTAGAGATTGAACCTGAGGCCTCCTGCCTACTAGATAAGTACTCTATTACTAAACCACATCCTCAGCCCTTTATTTTATTTTGAGAGAGATCTTGCTAAATTTCCCAGGCTGGCTTTGAACTTTCAATCCTCCTGCCTCAGCGTCCTAAGTAGCTGGGATTACAGGAATCCCCAGCTGGTGTTGGGTTTGGTTTGGTTTGGTTTGGTTATTATTTTTGGATTTTTGAGACAGGGTCTTTCTATGTAGTTCCTCTGGTTTTGAACTCACTAAGTAGCCCAGGCTGGGCACGAATTTGAACTGATCCTCTTCCCTCAGCTTCCTAAATGCTGGGATTATAGGTGTGTGCTGCTACACCTGGCTATTGTGGGGAGGTGAGGATTAAACACCCTAGGCAGTTCTGTTGTATGGCCTGGTCTACCCAATCTTGGACTAACTCAAAGCCAAATCTGCGCCACTCATGATGTGGATTTCTAGCCCCTTCAGTGGCCCTGCCCAGCCAGTCTGGAAGAGCAGGGCATGGGAAAAATTGCTGAAGGCACCAAGGGAAGCCACTGCCTGACCCCTCTGCAGAGATCAGACCATGCAAACAGCTGTTGATCTGGCCAAAAGCTTTTCTGTCTCCCAAATGTGTGAGGGCAGAGGCCAAGCTGCAGAACAAGTGAACCTTGGAATGCAGTGACTGAAAAAGGAAGAATTTTATTACCCTTGTAGAATGTCCACCAGTGCACACAGCTGGGTGGGCCAACAGGAGACTCATGTCCCTTGACACACAGCACCCGGCCCTGGGTTCCAGGCACATGATTCACCTGTCCTTATGCACAGACAGCAGAAAGGGAAAAAGAAAAAAAAGCGGAGAACAATCTCTTTCTTCAAATGTAATCTGGAGGTTGCCAGATACTTCTACAGTACACACATACTGTTGACCAGAATCCCATCACATGGACTGACCTACTGCACGGGGGCTGGGAAACGGAGCGTTCAGCTGGCAACCACATACCCCTAAAGCTCAGGGAGTCCTATCTTTTTAAATTTTATTTTATTAGCACATGTTTGCAGTACATGCATTCTACAATCATCCTGAGGAGTTGATACATGTATATAATACAGCTTGTTTCTTTCTTTCTTTTTTTTTTAATGAGGGAGTTCTATCTTGAGAGGAAGAATAGAAGAAGGTAAGCTAAGAAATCTCAGAGAGCGCCAGAACACTACTGGTCTTGCCTGGCAAGAAAGCAGCACCCCTGGAACTGCACCTACAGAGCCACACAGAACCCTCAGCCTCTCTGCAATGGTTTAGTTCCCGAGGACTTCGGCCATTGCATTATCCCACTCCTTACGCCAGAAGACCTGCTGAGCAGGAAGCAGCACAGGCCCTGGAGCCCAGGGAGACACACATGCAGGCAGCAGGTCTGCTAGCTGATCCGTCGTCTTCCTTCTGCAGTCACTGAAATCCTGATGGAGCAGACAGGCGGCACCCAGAATGAACTACATTTCCCAGCCTCCTTTGTTGCTATGCCTCGCCAGGTGATGGCCAAACGTGAAGGAAGGCTGCTCACATCTCACATCCAGAGGCTAGAAGACCAAGATCAAGGTGCCACAGGACTGCTTCCTCCTGAGATGTCTCTCCCTGGCTTGCAGGTGGTGTCTCCTCCTGCGTCCTAAAATGGTCATCCCTCTGCATGTCCATCCTGATGTCCTCTTCCATCTTTCTTTCTCTCCCCTTACTCCTCCTCCTCCTTCTTCTTGCTATGTTGGGGATCACACAGGGCCTCACACATCCTAGTCAACTCCTCTATTACCGAGCTATACCACCAGCCTTGATTTTTTTAAAATTTTATTTTAGTGGTACATTTTAGATATGCATAATGATAACATGCATCATAGGGAACAGCCTTAATTTTGTATAAGAACACCATCACAGCCAGGTGTGGTGGCATACACCTATGATCCCAGTGCTCAGGAGGCTGAGGCAGGAGAATCACCACAAGTTTGAGGCCAGCCTGGGCTACATAATGAGTTCAAGAACAGCCTGAACTACAGAGCAAGACGTTGTCTAAAAAGAAAAAACAAAAAACAAAAAAAGCTTCTGGAGATTTAACCCAGTGGTTAGAGTGCTTGCCTCACAAGCACAAGGCTCTGAGTTTGATCCCCAGCACACACAAAAAAAAATTATAGTCAGGTGTTGTGGCACATGCCTGTAATCCAAGTTACTTGGGAGACCAAGGCAGGAAGATTGCAAGTTTGAGCCCAGCCTGGGCAATTTAGCAAGATCAAGATCCTATCTCAAAAAACATTTTTTGAAAAAGGACTTGGGATGTAGCTTGGCAAATAAGTGTTTGCCTAGCATGCCTCAGGCCCTGGGTTCAAACTCTGGTACCACAAAAAACAAAACAAAGCAAAACAAAAAAAAACTGGGTGCAGTGACACATGCCTGTAATCCCAGCACTCGGGGAAGCTGAAGCAGGAGGACAGCTTTGGAGCCTAGCCTGGGTAATTTAGCAAGATCTTGTCTCAAAATGAATGAAAGAAAGAAAGATAGAGACAGACTAGGGATGTAGCTCACTGTGACGGTCCTGGGTTCATTCTCTAGTGCCAGGAATACACGCACACACCCCATCACATAGGGTTAGGGGCGACCCTAGTGACCTCATGTCAGCTAATCATATCTGCCACAGTCTTGTTCCCAAATACAGTTGTACCTGGATACTCAGCCAGTTTGAGTCTTGGGGAATTTGATACCTCACGCACTCTGATGTGAAAATGCTGTCCCAGTACACCTCATCTGTTTGGTACTTGATGTGCAAACTACAGATCGTCCGTGTCTATCGCCCTGTGACTCAATTCTCCTTCCAGTCAGAATGATTTATTTACTACACATGGACTTTGGTACTCTTCCCACCTCCCAGAACCAGTGAATGGTGAGTATCAAAGTACAACTGTAAAGTCACATTCTGAGGTCGGGACTTTGCAGCAGTTTTCAGAGAAGCAAATCATCCCATAACAGAGACAGTGTTCAGGGGACATGATTTTGAGTCCTTCTCCCCTCTCCTATCCCTCTACTGGGAAACTGAGTGGCTTTGTTTTTTGAGACAGGGTCTTGCTAAGTTGCCCAGGTTGTCCTCAAACTCACCATCCTCCTTCCTCAGCCTCCTAAGTGCTGGAGAATTAGACAACCTAGTTTTGATAGAGGGAATTCCGTCTTGGACCATGAGGATGAGTATCATGCCATCTGCCACCATGCCAGCTTAGAACAGCCCCGGCCTACACCGCTGTTGTTGGGCGCTGTTATTCTAGCCAAACATAGATCCTAATGGACACCTGTTACCATGCCAGAGGGTGCAAGGCAAACCCCAAGAACCATACAGCACTGTCATTCAGTTTCTGGGGCCTCTGCGTCTGGGGCATGTCAGGAACTCCCCCACACTGCCCAGGTCTTGCCATCAGAACCACTTCACATCCTCTCTCTCAAGTCTTTTTTGTTCGTTTGTTTTTTGAGACAGAGTCTCACTGTGTGGCTCAGGCTGGCCTCAAACTTGTGGTGATCTTCCTACCTCAGCCTCCCAAGTGCTGCGATTATAAGCATGCACCACCACGCCCGGCTTCTCCCTCAAGTTTTAAGAGCATTGCCAACCATCGAGAAATGCCACCCCCAAACCCCAGTGCCCAAAGCCACAGGAGCAATGCAGTGGATGACACCAGCTGGAGGCGTTCTAGAAGTAGCTTTGGAAGTCCTACCCCTGCCCAGAATGCTGCCACTTCTCTGCCCCACAGAAGGAACCCTTGGCCTCCAGACTCCCTGGACCTGACCATGCACTGGCCTGGGGTGTTTGTAGCAAGTGCATCCATCTCAGCCAGCCAGGATGCACCCTGCCTTCGGCATTCGCCCCCAGCTCCTTCCCTAATGGGCCCTGCCAGGGTGAGCTGATGTGAAAGATGTTCATTTTAAGACTGACCTAAGAAAAACAGTTTCAGGAGACAAAGCAACTGACTGAAAATATCATGGGGCCATTGAACAAGGCAGAGTGGGTTTCCTGCAGCTGCTATGATAAATGACTATGAAGTGGATGCTTATGAACAACAGGAATTTATTCCTCACATTCTGGAGTTCAGAAGTACAAAATAAGGGATTAGTCAGGTGGGATTCTCCTGGAGGCTGGAAGGGGAGCCCCCTCTAGGCCCTGCACCAGCTCTCACTGTCCCTGGTACCCTGGGTGGAAGCCCTGTGACCCCATCTCTGCCCCTGTCTTCACAGGGCCTTCTTACCTGTTTCTGTCTCTCCTTCCCCTGAGGACCCTGGTCAATGGATTTAGGGCCTATCCTAATCCAGGATGATCCCATCCAAGATCCTTAATGTGTATACATCTGTAGGGACCCTGCATCCAAATAAGGTCACATTCCCAGGATGTTGCATACACAACTCTCTCTCCTTGGTTTTCAGGATTTCCAGTTGGTTGCAGGATATTGAGAGGAGGAAACCTGTGCCTGGGGTCTTGGTGCACACAGCCCTTCTCACAGTGCTAACACACAGAGGACAGGGACACACCATCCCTGACACTCGCCCTGGGGCTCAGCGCCCACCGGCTATGACCAGACTCCTTTGCACAGACATCACCATGGTCAAGGCCAGCCCAGCCAGCAGGGCCCTTACGGGGGACACAGGCGAGAATCTGCTGTGCTGGTCCTGCAGGTCTGTGCCAAGTGTCCCTGTATGTGCATGTGCAGCTTCGTGCTTCCAGCCCCCTTTGATTCACTTATCCCAGCACCCAGGGAGGATGTGTGACCACAGGGGTAGGCTCTGTGCAGGAGGCCTAGTGAGCATCCCTCTTCCTGGACTTCCGATCGCTAAGTCAGAATGTTCCCAGGCCAGCAGGCAGGACATAGTCAGCAATTATGGCCTATGTCCTGCTCTCTGGGTGACCCCGGCTAAGGCCTCTCATTAGAACAGGACAGAATCAGGGGGCTGCCACAGCAGGAAGGGCCTTGCCTGTGCTGACTGGGCAAATGAGGAACAGCCCAGGGCCATCAGCAAGGCTAGGGCTCCACCCTTTCCCTGCCCAGGGCACTGGTCAGCCCAGGAAAGAAGCAAGCCCTACCTTGGGGTACTGGCTGCATGCTGGACTCCCCAAGGAACCTAGGGAGGACTTGAGGCCATCCCCAAAGAGCAGGCACCTTACTGGCCAGGTGCACCAGGGTGGGTTGTTGGAGAACAGAAGCAGGGTTTCAGTCAGCAGCAGAAATTCTTTAATTTGCAGGCCCCCTCTGTACAGTGGCAGTCTCTGCTCCTCCTGTCTTCCAGTGTCCATTGCAAGCAGGCCAGGAAAGCAGGACAGCCTCAAGGGCAACCCTGGCCACCCTCAGCAAGGGTACCCTCACTGCCCTGGTGGGGGCTGGAAATGGCGCTGAGGCCCAGTATAGTGCCTGGGCAAAGGGGTTAGATTCAGATGTGTCTAATTCAAATAATTAGGATCAGTCTATTGAACATATAAATTCCAAACCCATTTCTTTCTGGATTTTTAGACGGGGTCTCACTATATAACTCAGGCTGGACTCAAACTTGCATTTTCAAGCCTCAGTTTCTCGAGTGCTGAGATTATAGGCATGTACCACCATGCCCACCCAAACTGAATCTATAAGTTCATAAAGTATCCTTTTTCTATAATTTCTGTCTGAATTAAAGACAATGTCTCAGAAATCTCAAGAACGCAAATAGATTAAAATTTTCAATGTAGTAAACCCAAGTGTAGTAAACCTTAGATGCTTCAGAATCCTGAATATGATACACAACTGTGTTCAGGGTTCGCTCAATACAGAAATGGTAACAGCTCTAAATCTGACGTTCTGGGCTTAGATCTTGAACTTCACCTCACACGGCTGCAAGGGAGTGGGGTGCATCCAGAGCAGGTTTTGTTCTTTAGTTCAAAGACCTCAGACCTCAAGGGGACCCTGAGGAGGATAATGTTTTTCCCATTTAAGTGACCTTTGGTCTCCTTGGTATCACTAGGACTGCACGACTCCCAGGATACCCCACACCGCTCAGGGGCCCTTTCCAGAGCTCTGCCCCACTTGGGGTCACCATCTGGGCCACTTGCCAGCAGCAAGGTGCTGAGCTGGACACCAAGAAAGCAGATAGCCTCAGCACACACGCCGAGCCCCTCTGGTAAGACTGGGGGACAGCTGGCGGAAAATATGAGGAAGAGAAAGAAGGAAACGTGATTAGAAAGAACGACCAGAGCTCATTCGTGGCGAAGCTTCCAAGGCAGCAGGAATGGGGAACCGGCCCCACAGTGGCCCGGGAGCTGGGGACGGGTGGGGTCGGGCTCTGAGGTTTCTGTAGGAAGCTGCTGGGAACAGCAGGGGAAGGAGGTGGGGCCTGGCCGCTAGTGATTAAGTGGCGACGCGTGCACTCCACCGCGCGAGGCGGCCCCGCTCCTCCCTGGGAGCCTGAGATGAGGTTGGGGTCCCAGAGCCTGAGATGGCTCCAGGCTCCCGCGCCCTCACCCTGCAACACCGAGGCGAGGACGGAGAGCACCGACTCCGGACGCTTGGGGTTTGCGCTGTCCAGGTCACATGGTCTGGTGGAACAGGGTGTGCCTGCTGGAGACGGCGCTAAGCCACTAGGAGCCGCCGCGCTCGGGACACGCCGGGGCCAGGATCCCTGGAACCTAGCCCAACTAGGTCCAGGGCTGCAGCGTCCAACTAGCACAAACCGCCCACAGGCCCCGCCCCCGCCCCGCGTGCCGTGCGCGGCGGGTGGAAGCTGGCGTGGCGCGCTCGGCGGGCCGTGGGCGGGACTTCCGGAGCGCTAGCGCGTTTTCCGGTCGTGCGCGAGGGCTCCGGCTGGGCGCCGGACATGAAGGTGAGGTGCGGAAGGCCTCCTTGCCCCGCCTGCCTCCTCGTGCTGGTTTGGCTTCCCCGCCGCGAAGTGGGCGCGCCGAGGGGGGGGCGGCCGAGGTTCCGCCGGGGACCTAACGGGCGTGAGGGCGCGGGCGACGCCGGGTGGGCGCCCAAGGGAACCGGAGGAACGACAAGCCGGGGAGCGTGTGAGAGCGCGTGAGTGTGAAGGTGGTAAAGTGAGCGAGGGCGGGAGCGAGGAATTGTGGACATCTGTGAACACACGCGAGTGGAAGCCAGTGTGCGCGAGTGTGGAGGAGCAAGCGCGACGAGACCCAGGCCCGGAGCCAGTGTACAAGGGTCCGTGGAAAGAGGCGGCGAGCGGGACCGGCAGAGCGTGCAATGAGTGTGCACAGAGTGAGTGAAGATCAGAACTCGGGAGTCCTTAGTGGGAACTGGGGGACGCAAGTGCAGAGAATGAGTGCAGTTAGTGTGCAGCGAGGTGGCCAGCAGGTCCCGGGCGAGGCCTGTGGGTGACCCCCGACTGCGCGCAGATGGCCCCTTGAGCTTGTAGGTGCAGTAGGCCGGGTCTCCCCCTCTGCGCAGGGCTGGAGGCTCCACGCTGGAGGGTGACTCGCCCGCCCCTTGATTCGCAGGTCTCTATACTGAAGCCCAGAGAGGTCAAAGGACAGCAGGCTGGTGACAGAACTGGACCTTGCACCATCTCATAGCAGTCCTGTTTCCACTGCGCTGTGAAATTGGTGTAGTGCCATGGCCACACGCCCCAGTGCTGGGCAGGCTGCCTGCTGGGTCAGTCTCCTCATCCTTGGGTAACTGGGTTGCCTGCGTCCTGGGCTGTGGAGAAAACCGAGGGCAAACACTAGGCTGGCATGGAACACATGGTCAATAAACATCACCAGGGATTGTGATTTCTGCCTCCTATGCCACCTTCATTTCTGAGCATACACTCACCTGTCACCACAAGAACACCCTAAGGTGACCGCAAACATGGGTGACCACTGCTTGCCATTGAGAGCGGCCATTCTGGTGACAAGGTCAGCTTGGGGCTAAGGATGCGGCTCAGTGGTAGAGTATTTGCCTGGCATGTATCATGTTCAGTCCCTAATCCTGCAAAAAAAGAAGAAAATCAGGCACCAAGTTGGTGACCTCAGTGACACCCAGGGGACATCAGTCAGCATATCTCAGATCATGCAGTACCAAAGTTTGGGTCAGTCTGAGGGATGAAAACCAGTTCTTAGTAAAAGTCAGAGTGTGTCACAGAGGAGAGTTAGTAGTTCCCGTAAGCTTCTTACACTGCACATGCCAACTCATTCCTTGCTGTGGGTCTGCATGAAAATCATTTGCATGTCATCGACCCCACTGAGATGGGCCTCCAGTGCTGTAGGCCTCAGAGCCCCAGAAAAGCAACAGTATTGTGCTTTTCCTTGTTGGCTTGTTTGATATATTTATTTAATTTTGGCTTTTTGAGGCCGGGTCTTACTCTGTAATTCAGGTTGGCTTGAACATGCAGGGATCCTCCTGCCATCTATATGCTGGGATTACAGACATGCATCATCACCTGGCCTCACTGTTGGCTTGTTATGAAGCAGGTTCTGAGATGTGGTTGGCCATTGTCACAACACATTACACTCTGTTCAGGCCTTTCTGCCCAAAGGAACATCACTGGTATTTGAAGAAAAAAACATTTAGATGCAAGAACAGTGTTTGAGAACCCAGGAGTCAGCTACATGGAGACCACAATGGAAAGTTGGCCTTCATCGGCATTGGAGGAGTGACCAGTAGACCAGGTGGAGGAGTGGGAAGTGTGGCAGCTTGGATACCCCTCACACGTCACACATGCATCGCACACTTCCTGGCAGTGCTCCCTGGCCTGGAAAGATGGAACTCAGCTCTCAGAGCAGTCTGAATCCCAGAGCTTCATCCCAAGGCCAGACTGACAGGTATAGACAGTTAGTGGCAGCACTGGCCCTGTCCTTGTGCATCATCTGGCTCTTCTGGTGCTTCCCTGCCAGATGCAGAAGTAGACAGGCCCACTGTCCTCCCGCACATGTCCACATGGCCCCCCTCCACTTTCTCTTTCTTCCTGGAGTTTGGGGATTGGGAGGTAGTAGATGGCAGGGCTCCAAGTGGTTAGACAGCAGCCCTGCTGCAAGAGTAGGCCATAGTAGGGGATGGCCACGTGGGCACCCCCTCAGGTTACTCCTGGACCACTTTCCTGGAGGATCACTCCTATTTGGTTTCTCATCACTTCTGTGACCCATGTCACACAGGAGTGACAAGGAGCCTGTAGTCATGGAAGGGGCTGAGACAGCCACAATCTCAGCCTGGCCAGGCAAGCTATAGGTAATTCTGGGCCACCCACCTTACCCCATCCCTTGGCCTGAACCCCCCCATTCCCTGGGGCTGTGAGCCACCTAGCCTAAACCTTGGAGTCACAGCAGCAAGATGGTGGCCTGTGGGAGGTGACTGGAGGCTGCTACCCCGTGATTTGGATTCTGATGCTGGAGAGGGGTTGGTGGGAAAGGCACTAGGCATAGAGGGCTGTGATATGAGTCTAGATCTCACTTCTTAGGATGCCTGTGGCTCTTAGAACAGTAGCTGCCGTTGCCCAAGGCTGCATGCCCAGCACCTGGTGCCGTTCTACACACCTGCACATTCCCCTCCTAACTCTTAGCACCTCACCCTGAGGGCCAAACTTATCTTGTGACTTCCCAGGGCCCTCTGCCTGCCTCTTCCCCACACAAGTGTTTGGGGGATGCTTTGGGGGCCAGGTCTTACCCAGGGAAGTGACAGTGGAATGGCCAGGAGTCGAGGGGGGGTTGCTGGAGTGGGCCTGACCCTGACATCTTCTGACAGGGTCAACCTGGCCCGGCCAGGGCTCCTGGGTCTGTTTGGCCTGGGTTCTGGTGTCCTCAGAGTTGCCAGTGGTTCTCTACCTGCCTGCACCCAGATTCTGCAGGCCTTAGCAACTGTGCACCAGGAACATCAGACTAGGCAACAGTCTCCTGTATGCCTGATGTACTGAGGGTTTAGAGAACACATCCTGGCTGGGCCATGCTTGTTGCCCAGCTTCCCTGGGAGAGTGCAAAGCAATGAGGCAGAATTGCCTAGAACCTAAAAGTGAACCATACAACTAATAGAAGTTCAGGGAAGCTGGGCATGCATGGTGTTGCACATCTGTAATCCCAGCACCATGAGAGGCTGAAGCAGGAGGATCACAAGTTTGAGCCCAGTCTGGGGGAACTTACCAATTTAAGAATAAAAATAAATAAAAATAGTTGAGGATGTAGCTTAGTGCCAAGGCCCTGGGTTCAATCATGGGGTGAGAGGTGGAGGCGTGTCAGGCAGAAAAACCAGAAAGTGCAGATAAAATAGAAGAAATAACCACTAATTTCTGATAGCCAGCTTATTTTTAACTTCCTTACATAGTTTTAGGGGTTCTGGCAATTGAACCTGGGGCTGCTCTACCACTGAGCTACAGCCTCATTTAATTATTTATTTATTTATTTTTGGGTGCTGGGGCTCAAACTCAGGGCCTGACACTTGCTAAGCAACCGCTGTACCACTGAGCTAAATCCCCATCCCCACCTTTTTTTGAGACAAGATCTCACTAAGTTACCCAGGCTTGTCTTGAGCATGGGATCCTCCTGCCTCAGCCTCCTAAGTAGCTGGGATTACTAGCCCTCGTATACTTTTTCATATAAAAACAGGGCTCTGCCACATAAATGCAGTTCTGTAATGTTTGTCCGTTAACTGGCACAGTTGTGAGCTCTGTGGTGCTTGTATGTGTGCAGCACCTAGATGTGTCCAGTCCATGTGTGTGGTTCCTCTCTGGAAGTCCCCAGATAGGAGATGCACCTGGAGGATGCAAGGAACACACATCAGAGGGTGTGATTTTGTGACCACCTGAAAAGCTCTTCCCGGCTCACATTCCCCTCAGCCCCCAAGGAGCATTGCCAGATCCTAGTGCAGTTGTCTCTTGGAACATCTGTGCTCCAAGTGGCCTGACCACAGTGTTTGCTCTTGGGTTGAGCTGAACCACTCATTCTGGGGTCTGAGTACCTGTTTTACAGCTCTTCTTGCCGCCCCCGCTGCCTCCCACACACCATGGTTTTGGGAACTGAACTCCGGATCTCACACATGCTAACAAGTAGCTCTACTGCTGAGCTGCCCATGCTGGCCTCAAACTTGTGACCCTCCTCCCTCAGCATTCTGAGTAGCTGAGATTTCAGGCATGTGCCACCATTGCTAGCCCTGTCTTATTTTTTAGTAGAACATTTTTCACCGGGGTATCCTTTATTCTTTATTCTTTTTAATCAGTACTAGAGATTAAACCCAGGGTCTTCGCATTGAGTTACATCCTCATCCCTTTTTATTTATATTTTTTATTTTAAGACAGGATCTTGCTAAGTCACTTTATTGCCCAGACAGGACTTGAATTTGCAGTCCTCCTACCTCCTGCCAGAATGCTGCGATTATAGGAGTGCACCACCATACCCAGTTGTCTTTTTTGTGTGTGTGTGTGCTGGGGATCAAACTCAGGGCCTTGCATTTGCTAAGGAAACACTCTAATCACTGAGCTAAATCCCCAGCCCCCCCCAGTTGTCTTTTATTCTTGATTTATAAGCATGGATACAATTTATCCATGTAAATGTAAATGGGCAGTACAGCTGACAGTGCAATTTATAAGCATTGTATAGCATGGATAAATTATGGGTAGAAACCCATTGTCAAGTATATCTACACATATATATTTTTGGCCAGGCATGAGGGTGCACATTTGTAATTCCAGCACTTGGGAGGCTGAGGCGGGAAAGGATTGATGTGAGTTCGAGGCCAGCCTAGACTACATAGTCCAAGGCCAATCTGAACTACATAGCAAGATGCTATCTCAAAAAACAAAACAAAAAACCAAATATATATTTTCTGACTTACTATTTGCTTTTAAATACGATCTTTTGTTTCCTAAATGAAAAATTTACTTCATGTTAGTTGGGCATGGTGTCATGTATCTATAATCCCAGCATTTAGGAAGCTAAGGCAGGAGGATTGCCATGAGTTCAAGGCCTGCCAGAACTACATAGTGAGACCCTGTCTGAAAAAACAAAAATTTACTTTATGTTGCCCAGTCTGGCCTGGAACTCTTGGGTTCAAGTGATCCTCCTGCCTCAACTTCCTGAGTAGCTGACAGTACAAGTATGTGCCATTGTGCCTGGCTTTAGAAGTTTTACATTTTTGGAGTTGGGGATTTAGCTCGTGATAGAGTGCTTGCCTAGCAAGCTCAAGGCCCCGAGTTTGATCCCTAGCACCTTCCAAAAAAAATTTCACATTTTTATGTAGCAAACTTTGGCGATATTTTCTTTCATGACCTCTCCCATGCTGATAACAATTGGAAAAGTCTTCCCTACTGTGAGATTGTATAAGCGGGTATTCATAATTTTCTCTGGTACCGTCTGTAGCTGCATTATTTTACGCTTCGCTCTGGCTGAGATCTCTTTGGGTTTGAAGGGGAAGCGTGAGCCAGTGTTTTCCTAGGTTTTCCTAGTCCGGTCAGGGCAGCCTAGGCATTGAGGGCGGCTCCATGGCCTGTCTGGTGTCTTAGAAAAGCTGCCGGTTGGGGCAGCAGTGCTGGAGACTTAAATCTGGCCACCAGGGCAGGCCCGGTTTTGGGGACCACGGCCCGGTCCTGTGGCCCAAGGACCTAGGCCCTGCTGGAGTGAGTGCTGGCTTCAGCAGAGAGGACGATGACCACACTGTGTGTCCTTGTGGTCAGCTCTCTGTGTGCTCTGCTCTCTCTGCAGCCTCCTGGCCCTGGAGATTGACCCTGCTGTGACTGCCCACCATGCGGACACTCTTCCCCATCCTCTGGCTTGCTCTGGCCTGGAGCTCTGTTTGTGCTACCTTGTCAAAGTCAGATGCCAAAAAAGCTGCCTCAAAGTCACTGCTGGAGAAGGTAGGGGTGCCTGAGGACATGAGGTAACCTCCCTGTCACCCTCTACTTCCTCCCACAGGGCTGTGAGCTAGGATGGCAGAGGGGCTGTTGGACGACCTGAAGTCAGTGGGCGAGTGGGCTTGTGGCCTAGGCAGCTCTGGGGTCCGGCTGCCATGGCTGTGAGTGAGCAGCCCCAGGAGCCACATTCTGAGGGTGACAACTCATTCGGTGGCACACTTCTCCCCATGTGGCCCATCTTCTGTGACGGCTCGTCTGCCACCCCTGCTTCAGCTCCTGCATCCTGTGTCACCAGCGTCATCTTCTTTAATGCAAGCTGTGCTTGTATTGCAGCCCTGTGGGGGCCCTCTGGTGTTCCCAGGGATCGTAAACTCTAGTGAGGGCCCCAGGCCAGCCTACCCTCGACCCTGGAGTCCCCATGCTGCTGACCAGGTTGTCACAGGACTCTTCCTGCCTTGGGGCAGGGAGCCATGCAGTGGGTGTCTCTGTCTCTCACAGGGCTCTGTGGGGTCAGGTCAGGTGCCAAAAAAAGGTGTCAGGGAGGCCAAACTGGTCCCCAGAATGTGAAAAGAACTAGCAAGTTGAGAGCATGGTCAAGGACTTCAGGAGCAGAGGGTGGGTAGAGGAGGCAGGTTCACCGGGAACAGGGGGACACGCTGGGGATACAGCTCAGGTTGGCCAGTGGGGCCACATGGGCATGGCATGTTCTCAACAGGTGTGGCCTTCAGTGCCCAGATGGGTACTAAGTGGTCTGAGTGGGCCCTGAAAAGGGTGGGTATGGAGGGCTCGGATGTAGCTCAGTGGCAGAGTGCTTGTTTGGTATGTGCAAGGCTCTGGGTTCCACTAACCAGTACCAAAAGAAGAGGGAAAAGCAGGTGGGGACAGTCACCACTATCCCCTGTGCTGTTCTTCTGGGACAGTCCCAGGGATTCTGAACACAGCGGTAAGGCCTCTTCCAGCCCACCCTTCCCAGCCAGAGTCAGGGCCTGAGACCCTGATGTGCCTTGGTCCTCTATCTGCTCATTCTCCAGGGCAGGCATGCCGTGTTGACCCGGAGACACAGGTGATGGTTGAACTAACAGGCTTCCTGATACCACCCCTTGGGATGCCATGTTCCGAGTTGAGTGTACACGCTGATGGCTTCCTCTCATTCTGCCATTTCAGACTCAGTTTTCAGACAAGCCTGTCCAAGATCGGGGTCTGGTGGTGACAGACCTCAAAGCTGAGGATGTGGTCCTCGAGCATCGCAGCTACTGCTCTGCAAAGGCGCGGGAGAGAAACTTCGCTGGGGATGTTCTGGGTTATGTCACTCCTGTGAGTTGAGCCCTCATGGTGCAGGGGCCCTGAGGCTCTGCCAAGTGGCCCCCACCCTTGGTGCTGCCCTCTTCCCTCTGTGTGCTTGTCTCCCTGGGCTGCTGCCACTGTGAGGCTGTAGAGAGATGCTGTCCTGGAGATGGCAGGATGAAGGGCACCAGCATTTCTCTGGGGCTCGTGCCTCATGGCTGCAGATGCCCTCGATGGTATTCCTGAGTCAAGGGGGCTCTTGGGCCTTGTGGCCCAAGCTGAGGGTGGCTGGCTCATGATGAGGCTTGGAGCGATGGGGTGTGGGAGGGCACCCCATGTGGGGGCTGATATCTGCCCAGGCTGAGCACTGTTTGCACCAGCCAGCTGGCCTAGGCATTTGGGTCCAGGGCAGCCAGAATGGCAGCGTGGGGACAAAGCAGAGATGCACTCACCTACTTCTGTCTGCTGTCTCCCTTGCTAGTGGAACAGCCATGGGTATGACATGGCCAAGGTCTTTGGGAGTAAGTTCACACAGATCTCGCCCGTCTGGCTACAGTTGAAGAGGCGTGGCCGGGAGATGTTCGAGATCACAGGCCTCCACGACGTGGACCAAGGTTCTCGCCCTTCCTCCTGTCTACTTGTTCCTTGGCTGAGAAGAATGCATGCATCTGTGTGTTTGCCTCTATGAGTGTGGAAGTGGGTATATGTGATGCTGGGCATATGTGGGATGACCACTGAGAGTGTCAGAGTGGCTGAGAGTATGTGATTGTGAGAGTATATCAAGTATGACTGCAGGTGTGTGTGTAAGCGTGACATGTGTGACCTGCTCCCTCACTGGCACGCAGAGCCCAGTGTGCTACCCACGGTAAGCAGGGCAGGATGGGTGGGTAGAGGTGGGCAGCACTGGGGAACCCTCTGTGAACCCCCTTGGCTGCAGGGATCTTTGGACTGTGGGGCAGAGCTTCCCTTGCACATGGGATATGGATCAGCCCTGAGCAGTACAGGGTACAGGCTATTGGTACCCCCTTCTCTGTCCCTCCTTATGTGTTCTAGTCAGTGTCCAGGAGGAAAGCGAGACCTGGCAGGATGCGCCACTGCTGACACATTCTGTCAGAGCGCCCAAGGTTGCAGGGCTGAGCATCATGTTACCAGGTTTTGAAGTTCTGAGATGAGGAGTGATTTTCTTTTTTTTTTTGTTGGTGCTGGGGATTGAACTCAGTGCCTTGTGCTTGCAAGGTAAGCACTCTACCACTGAGCTAAACCCCCAGCCCGAGGAGAGGAGTGATTTTCTTGATGCTGCAATAACTGTAGGGAGAGGGCAGTGTGTCAGGGAACGCCTAGAGGATGCCGGCTGCTTCTCAGCTCAGAGAAACAGCCCTCAGGATGGCCTGAGATGTAGCTGCTGTCCTCCCTGCCCAGAGCCATCCCTGGTGGTGGGAGAGGAAAAGTAAGCTCAGAACCATGCTATGGTGAGGCCAGCAGGAAGGTTGGTGCAGGGCTGTGCCTGGGTCAGGGGAGAATGGGTTCTCATTCCAGCCTCCCCTCCCCTTGGGCTGAGCTGTTGATGAGTGTTGATGCCTCCTCTTTTGCTGGTTTTCCTCCTTGGGTGGTCTGGATCTCCCAGCTGGGCACCTGTCCCAGAACTTACTGTCCCCTCCATGCCCCACAGGTTGGATGCGAGCCGTGAGGAAGTATGCCAAGGGCCTGCACATAGGTGAGTCTAGCAAGCCTGAGAGCCCTCAGGTAGCTGCTCTAGCCACACCGGAGTTGACACAGCCTCCCGGGGTGGAGGAGACCCTGAGGGTCTCAGTTCTTGCTGGGCCCAGCCACACTGCTCAAGTACAGGTCCCTCCCCTGATGGCTCTGCCTGAGGCTGGCCCATAGTCTAGCCCAAGTCCTGGGCTCTCCTGCCTACATGAGCCATGGCCACCAAGGCCAACGCTGTTCTTCCCATTTCTTTTTTCACCTATCCAGCAAGAACTTCCAAGCTAACTGGGCCCAGCTCTGGACTAGGCCTGAGGATGAGGCTGGCCCTGCCTAGCAGAGGGCGTGTGTCCCTCCCACAGTGGGAGCCTGGGCAGTAGAGAGCATGTGGTCGGGGCAGAGACGCAGCTGTGCCCCCCAGCTAGAGCCCTCCTGAGAGTCTAGGGTCTGGGCCAGGAGGGGCCCTGCAGATGAGGACATTGGGACCTCTTTGGTGGATTGAGGACAGAAACGGCTGCAGACAGACCAGGGGTAGCTAGGAGCCAGCCAAGTACATTCTGACCCAGCCCCTTCCTGGAAGCCTGGTTGGAAGAGAAGGTTGTCAGCAAGTCTTTGCTCCTTCCCTGACAGGTCCCTCCTTTTCCAGGTTGCACTGGTGTGGGTGTCCACACAGATCCGTAGCTGTCTTGGGTGGTATCCCCATCCATCCCTGTTCTTACTTGGCTCTGGGAGCAAAGGGGACACCTTTTGGGGAGCAACAAGCAGAGGAGGGTAACTTGGGCACACAACCTCTGTGTCATGTCGCCCCACTCAGTGCCTCGTCTTCTGTTTGAGGACTGGACTTATGATGACTTCCAGAACGTCTTAGACAGCGAGGATGAGATAGAAGAGCTCAGCAAGACTGTGGTCCAGGTGGCAAAGGTGAGACCTCTGGGCGTCTCAGGGCCTCTGAGCATAGGTGGGGCTCCTCAGCACAGCCACCAGACCCCGCCTCCCGAGAGGGAGCCCACCTGTCCCTCACAGGCCCACCTCTCTGCTTCCACCTTTAGCTGGGGCTCTCGCAGGGCGTTGACTCAGCTCCTCTTGCCTGGCTTTCTTCCTAGACACCTTCTGGCACAACCCATTTCTTCCACTGAGGACAGTACCAACCCGGCTCAGTCTGCTTCACTCTGGGGGCCCCAAGGGTGGGTGACTTCTTGTGTGCTGGACCAGGAGCTTCCCTTGGCCAGAGCTCCCTGCCTCCTTGGAGAGTCGCATCCCTGCAGCCGCCTGCAGCTTGGCCTGCAGGGGTGGAGGAATTTGAGCAGGTGAATTCTCCTGGCTGCCATGGAGACTCCCCATGCTGCCTCTCTAGCGGGGTTTTGGGCAGCACAGGCTTGGGTCTTGCCTGTGAGTGACTGGCTTGTGACCCTGCCAGGTCAGCAGAGGCAGTGGCTCGGTGTCTTCCTCTCCCTCCTGGGTCCCTGTTGCTCCTCACCTGCTGCCATTTCTTTCAGAACCAGCACTTTGACGGCTTCGTGGTGGAGGTGTGGAGCCAGCTGCTGAGCCAGAAACACGTGTGAGTGGGCTGGCGGGTGGCTGCATGGTGCCTTTCCTGGTCCAGAGTTGGCAGGGGCTGGAGGAGGCACCGTGGGTGTATTGGTCAGGGTTGTCTGTAGGAGCTGAATCAACAAAAAATATGTATGTCATTGTGCAAGGGGATTTATTAGGGAGCTTAGAGGATCAGAGGCAGGAGGGTTCACATGGCTGTCTGCACACTGGAAAGCCGAAGGATCCAGGAGCTACTCAACCCAAGATGCAAGCTGCAGAACAAGAGGGATCAAGGACACAGTGCCAGTCCAGGGTCAAAGGCTTGGATGCTCTCTGGAGAGTCGCTCAGGCAAGTCCACATCAGAAGCTGAAGAAACTGGAAACTGAAGTGCAAAGGCGATGGCAGTAGAAGACACACTGGCTCAAGCAGGATGGAGCGCTTGTCAGAAGTGTGCCAAGTTCCTCTTCGTTCCCTGTTATTCCACTCAGGCTACAAGCGTATTGATTGGTGTCACCCACAACTGGAGCAGGTTTCCCCCTTCGGTTTGCTGGCCTGTATGCCAGTCATCTCTGGAAACACCCACAGACATTCGCAGAACTGCACTTCACTCATCTGCCTGGTGTTTCTTTTTTTTCGGTGCTGGGGATCAAACTCAGGGTCTCATGCTTGCAAGGCAGGCATTGAGCTAAATCCCCAGCCATGCCTGCTATTTCTTAACCCAGTCAGTCGATGATCATGACTAGCAGTCACAGAGAGGGAGGAGGGCTGTCTGGGAGTGGCTTCCTCCCAAGGTCTGTCTTGGGTGGGAATGGGACCCCACAGAGGCAGAGACCTCCTTGGAGAAGCCAGGAGTGGCCACATCTCTGTACCACCTTCCAGGCCTCTGGTGGATGGTAAAGGGGAACAGTGGATCCTGACCAAGGGCCAGCGTGGATACAAGAAGTCCTCACTGAGTGAGTGCGCAAGAGCCCATCTAGGATGTTAACAAGAGGTCAGCCGCCAGACATAGTAGTGCACACCTGTAATCCCAACACTTGGGAGGCTGAGGCAGGAGGATCACAATCTTGAGCCTAGCCTGGGCAACTTAGCAAGACTCTCGGAATTAAAATTTAAAAGGGGGAGGGGGGCTGCGGATGTAGCTCAGTGCAAAGGCCCTGAGTTCATTCCCCAGTACTGAAAGAAGAGCTAGCCAGGTGAGGTGAGAACCTGAGGTGTGACAGCCATTGTCCTCTGGGAAAAGGCTGTCCAGGCCCCAGGCACTGCAGCAGTCCCTGGGAGGAAGCTGTCCAACACCCTCATGCCACCTTGCTGTTCCCCACACCCAAGCCAGGGGACCAGGGAGGATGAAGTCATGGAAAGTGCCCACAGTTCCTGCAGGTCCAGGACAGCTTGGGGCTGGCTAGAGTTCTGAGCAAAGGCCCTCACTGGTCCCAGTTGGCAGCACAGCTGAGTCACCTGAAGCAGGCACCTTGCCTGGCTTGTCAAGATGCCAGAGGGAAGGCTCCGCCCTGGTAAGGGCTGGTGCAGCCCACAGTGGGAGCCTGGGTGGCAGAGGCCTGCCGGCCCCCGGTTTAGCCCAGCGACCTCCAGGGAAGCACGGGTCCCACGGTCAGCTGTCCTGCCTTTCCTTTCCTGCCCGCTCAAGGGCAGTGTGGCCCCCCCCATCCTTACCACCTGCTGCGCCGCCATAGCTGCAGGCCAAGGACCTGCAGGTCTCAGCTTTGCCCACCAGGAGGCAGCAGCCCCACACAAATTGCACCTTATGCGTGTGAGGCTGTAGTGGAGGCGGAACCCTGGGATGGGAATGAAAGGTATGGCAGGATTCCTTCTGCAGGCCCAAGCCAGATGGTCCTCACTATGCCCTCCGGAGGCTGGGGTAGGAGGAGATGGGTGGGGAGGATGAGGAGGCACACCACGGTGGGTGAGGGTATTCCTGGGTCTGTGGGGAGCCTTGCACCCGCACAGCCCCGCCTCAGGTCCCCCCTCAGGCCTCACCAACTGACCTTCCAGCCCTTCTGAGGCATGAGTCCCCCCCGGGAGACCCTACCAGCTCCCATCCTTCCGTCTCCTATGATGACAGCTCTGCTAACCAAGGTTTCATTGCATTAAGTGGGCAGTAGGACACAGCTTTGTTGTGTCTGGCCTCTGATGGATCATTAATATCACAGCAGGAATCTAGAGGGAATCTCAGAGCCCAGCCATGGGAGGGGCCAGCCAGCCCCTGTGTCGGGAGTATGGTGGCAGGCCGACTGACCTGACAGTCCCTTAAACATTCTGTACCTGGCAGCCGCCTCCCAGGATGAGCCCAGAGACAGTGAGACACAACAAGAATCTTTAAGGAGGTTGCTGCCCAGCTGTCTGACTTCTGCCCACCTGTCACTTTGTGGGCTTCTAGCCTGGATCTGAAGTGCCAGGTCAGCCTGCCAAGGCCATGGTTGGCAAGCTGAGGCAGTCACATGGTGCTTGGCCCGTGTGTCCATGACACGTGGGCTTGCAGAACCAGCCTGTTAGCTCCTCTCCGGGGGATGGAAGGTGTCCAGGCACCGTTTTCCCAGCTCTGCAGACTTTGCTTCAGAGTGCTGTCTGGCCAGAGTAGCTGTCGTTGTGCAGAGTCCAGCAGGCACCACAGGAAGGGCCATCTGAGCAGCCTGAGGGTCCTCCTGGTCTCAGGTCCTTACCTGGGCCCCCAGGTCCCCCAGGCCTTCTGCCAAAGTCCCTAAGGAAGAGGATGAGACTTTCCTCCCCATGAAGTCCCGATAGTCAGAGCTGCAGAGGGTGCTGTAGGGATCAGCCCTGGCCAGAGCCCTAACTCCGTGTACAGTGCTAGCCCAGGTTTCCTCCCAGCAAACACCACAGGTCGCTCCCGGTACCAAAATCTGTATTAGTCAGTATTCTCTAGAGAAACAGATACAATAGTAGATATATGAATACTTAAGAGCTTACAGTTTGGCTTCCTTCGGCTTCTTACAAGTCAGGTGTGGTAGCGGGCAGAGGGTCTTTCTGCAAGCTGTAGATCCGGAGGGCCTAGCCGAAGGTCTGGAGGTCAGAAGGATCCAAGCAAAGGCCTGGAGGCCCAAAGGATCCAGGCGAAGGTCTGGAGGCCCGAAGGATCCAGGCAAAGGC
>PVJO010000900.1:76875-200201 GCA_004026905.1 Hystrix cristata
AGGTCTGGAGCTCCTCCAAAGGAAGCAAAACCGATCCCAAAGAAACCGGCTGGGCTAGATTCCTCTTCATTCCCCTTTTATACCATCTAGAGAATGGGCTGGCCTAGAGTGGATCTTCTACACCCTGGGGTGTAGAATTGCTAAACCAATTTAGTTAAGCTTCTCTTACAAGTTGACACAATCAATCAACCATCACATCCGTGTACAGTGCTAGCCCAGGTTTCCTCCCAGCAAACACCACAGGTCCTGGGGGGCTTCCCACCCAAACCCAGCAGAGTGACAGTGGCAGCTGCACCAGGTCACTGAGGTAACAGGTGATATGATGTCCTTTGTCAAGAGGCTGCAGCCCTTGGGGTATTAGCCCCATAGCTACCCCACAGCCTGCCCTGGGAAAGGCCAGGTCTGTCCTCCCAGCCCCTACTTGGACTCACCTCGGCATGCCGGGTCCAGAATGGCCTCAGTGGGTTCTTGTCATGCAGCTGCCTGCCAGATTTGTCCAGAGTGTGTGTGACAAAGCCCTTAGAAGGGACATTACTGCTGCCAATCCTACTGGAGTGTCCCTGATGGTGGCCCACATGCCCAGAGTGGCTGGGGGTGGGTGTCTTCACCGAAGGTCAGCTCCAGGCCGTGCCCTGAGGTCTGACTGCTGATGGTAGGTAGCTGCCCTTGCCAAGTGACCTTGGACTCCTTTTGGCACTTGAGTCTGATGTGGCCTGGGGACACCTACAGGTGGCACAAAGGCCCTAGGCTTGGGCACTGGCAGGAGGTCTTCCTGAGGTCCCTTCATCTGCTGGCCCTATGTACCTGGTACCCAGCCCCAGGGCCTGGCCCCTTTTCTTCTGAAGCCCCATCTGGGGTGGCCTTAGGGTGTCCCATAGCATTTCACAGCCTGAGACTGACCAGACCATCAGGTCAGTGTGCTGGGCCCACCTTGGGGTCTGGAGCATACTGCAGACCTTGGACTCTCTGGTCATTAGGCCCCCTTTTCTGAGCACACTTGGGTGCTGTGTAGACATCTGCTCTGGAGACCTCTGAATAGGGGGAAGGGCAGGGGCTCAGCTGGGTTTTGTACAGGGGTGGCACTTCTTCCCAGCCTCTTTCAGAGTCCACACTGGCCTCCAACCTGAGGGCCATGTCTAGGGTGAAGTGGGAATTCTCCATGGAGGGTCTGACTGCCCCATCCCATGGTACTGGTACCAGGAGGCCCCAAAATCTGTCCCACCCTGTCCCCAGGCAGTAGGTTCTCAGAGCCCTGGATGTCCAGGGCTGACGCCACCTCTTGGTTCTTGCAGGGGCCTCATCCACATGCTCACCCATGTGGCCGAAGCGCTGCACCAGGCCCGGCTGCTGGCCATCCTGGTCATCCCTCCTGCTGTCACCCCGGGGTAAGTGCCTTGCTGTCCAGGGATGGGGACAGCCAGCACAGGCTTCTCTCGAGGGCCAGACCCTCAGTCCTCACAGCTGGCCCACCCCATCTGTGTGGATGCCGGTAACTGCATTGCAGAGCAGGGAGGGAAGGGCCCTTCTCAGCTGGCTTTTCCATTGCTCGTCCGTGATGGAAAGCTGTGTCCTGCAGTAGAGATGAACTTAGAGGCTATTGAGGAATTTCTCTTTGAGAATGGGTGGGTTCTAGACTCATTTCCCTTATTCTCAGGCCCTGGAGCTCTCTGATACTTGGTGCTTTAGGCTGAGTCTTACCCACTGTGCCCTGCCCTGTGTTAAACCAAGCAAGGCAGGGCTCTGGGGCTGCTGGCTGTGCCAGCCCTGTGTCCCAGGCGCTGACTGCCCTTCCCAGTTTTGCAGGGCAGCTCCTCTGGAACTTCTGGGTCCATAGGGTTAACGGCTTGGGGTCTCAGAGGAGCCTACGGCAGAACACGGGACAGGGGCTGCCAGACCCCCACTGCAAGGACAAGCCCTCCTGGTGTCTTAGCAGCTTTCTGGAGTCTGAGGTCTTGGGGTGAAGGGTCCCGGGTGGCTGCAGCAGTTGGTCAGGCCTGCTTCCTGGAGGAAAGGTGTCCACAGTTGGAAAGATTGAGGCAGCCAGAGCTGCAGGCAGATCGGTTGTCCACACAGGTGCTGGGGCACAGAGTCCCCATCTTGGCGCGAGTGGGCACAGGCCAGGATGGGGAGTGTGCAGCGTCTGGAGTGGATGCCTGGCATTGAGAGCAAGTGTACGCACATATGCACTGCCATGACTGCCTTGAGCCCACCCCAGACTGGGCAGTGACTGAGATGGGCCTGTGTTCTCTTTTTCTCCCTCCGCCATCAGTTTCTTTTCCTCAGAAATTGTTTCAGAACATGAGGTTTTGGGGAGGAACTGTTTATTGGAAGTCATGTCGTGTCTGATCTGCTGACGAGCTGTCCTCCCGCCTCTGAACCGTGCAGAGTCTGCTGTTTGTCTAGATGCCAAGGGTCACAGACAGATGGCTCCATGCTGGGGCTTTCCATGTCATATAGGCTGGGGATGATGGGGGGGACTGTCGGAAGGAACTCCCTGTAGAAGCCTCTGCACAGCCCAGATTGAGGGGACCCAGGGACAGAGCCAGGTTGAGGAGAGAGCCATAGAGACAGGCCCAGAGGGTGCCCTCCCACCACTGATGGCCACCACGCTAGGGGCTGCTCCTAACCCTAGTCAAAATTGGCCGTATGCTGCCCTGGTGCCCTGGCCTCTGGAGCAGTCAGCAGTAGCTGTGTGAGTGGCCTGTGAGGATTCCAGGCTACACGAAGTGCTTGTCACGTGTTGACCATCGTGCCGAGCAGTGCTGTGTAGAGCCACATCTGTCAGCAGGATTGTCCCTTTCTGCTTGGTGGGGGGACGTTGTCAAGGTGTAGGGGATATTATGTGGTAGCTGTTGGAAGCCTTAAGGCGTGGGGCCAGCCTGTCAGAGACCACAAGGCATGAGCAACATGGCAAGGCCATGCTGTGCAGCCACAGGGGCCAGGCAGAATGGTGCTGTGGGTATAGTAGCGGGCTGTGTGTGATGGCAGCATGGGACACGGGGGATCCAGACCTGGGTGCCCAGGAAGGCCGAGTGGGCACAGACAAGGTCAGACTGAAAGGCCCTGCCTCACGAGCTCTAGCCAGAGTGCTAGTGCCTGCTGGGGACCCTGAAACCCACACTGCCGCCTCCTGCTGGGCACAGAGAGCTCTGAAATGGCCAACCTGGCCTACACCTATGCAAGATGGCTGTGGGGTCGGCAGGACTCCAGACCTACAGAACACAGCCGGTGTTGGAGCCTGCTGACCTCCAAGAGGCTGCATCTGTGGGCCTGAGTAAAGCAGCCAGTAGGCTGCACATCTTCTGCTGGGCCCTGGTGGACCACAGGCACTCACTAAGGGCCCAGGGAGGGGTCAGGGAGGTCCCCAGGACCCCCACTGAGGGGCGGCAGACAGGAAGAACAACACTGGAAAGCACCCATCCGCACCTACCCCAGCACTTACATGCGTCAGTGTATCATGTTCTTTAAAGAAAGATGAAGTCCCCGTTCTGCTCCTCTTCGTCCCCCCACCACTTGGACTCTCCACCACCCTCGCCATGGCACCTGTAGCCTCGTCTCCATCCAGTGCTGTCCTTGTCCAGTGCTTCCCTAGCATCTTCTGCCTTGCGGGAACCCTGGGACAGAGCACACTGAGGTGCCTACCTGGCTTCTGGAGTACCGTACCCTCAGGCTGCATCCCTCTGCCCCGCGTCCTGCTGCAGTGGGACCCTCAACCTCTTTAGCTCACGCATCTCATGTATCCATGTGTCCCACCCCTTCTCCCACCTCTTGTCACTGGCCTGGAGTAGGCCACCGCCTGGCACCATGTGACTGTCTTTGGGCATGGTGGATCTAGGGCAGGAAGGAGCTGTGTCAGGGAGGATCTGGGTGGGTGGAATGTAGCTCCAGATGGAGGAGGGCGATCTGACTAGCCATCAGCTCCTGGGCCCCACGCAGCAGGTGTGCCCTGCCCAGCCCCATCCTGGTGCCCGCTCCTCTGAAGTCATGAATGGCAGTGACTTTGTCCTCCTCAGGACCTGTGTCCCCAAGGCCATTGCTCCTTTGTACCCATTGTCTCAGCTCAGATGCAGCCTCAGAGGCTCAAGTCTTACTATGTGTACTGAGCTCCTGGTTCCTCAAACGTGGAAAAACGAAGTCTTAAACCATGGAGGAGGTTAGGAGAGGTTTTTTTGGGAAATAAGAACAGCTTCCAGATTTCCAGAAGGGATCCTGAATGGGGGGACAGATGGCTCCTCAATTCAGAGCTACTATAATTATAGACAAGCGAGAGCCAGATGTGGTGGCACATCCTTGTAATCCCAACACTCCAGATGCTGAGGCAGGAGGATCTCCATGAGTTCGAGGCCAGCCTCGACTACATAGAAAAGCCCTATTTCAAAAAACAAAACAAAGAAAAAAATTACAGACAAGCAGAGCAAGAGGAATCACTCAATTGTTTAGTGGCCATCTGTCGCAGGTGGCTCTGGATTCAAAATGACCAATTGGAACTCAGGCTTCTAACCCAGTTCTTCAATGTGTGGGGTTTAAAGGAAATGGATTTTACAAAAACCTGCTTATTTTGCAATTCAAATTTCTCAGAACTCAGGAGTTTAGTAGTTAGGAGCTATACCTCCTATTAGTGGAGAGGGGCTGCATCCCATGCTGCCTGAGAAGTTCATTATGGGTCCCGAGTCCTCATCCACTGTGTTCCTGTTTCAGTTCTCATCAGTATAACTGGTAACCAGCCTCTCTCTCAGCCCTTCCCCTAGCTCAGTGGTAGTGAACCTGTGGCTGTTGGCATCATTGAAAACTCCAGAAGGTTCACCACCGCTGTCCTAGCTGCTGCCTTACTCATAAGCTGATAATTATTTTTTATGTTTCTCCCCTCTGAAGAAGTATCCGTAACTGCTGTTAGGGGACAAGGGGTGAAGACCAAATCTTCTGCTAGAGTTGAGAAGGGCCAGTGTAGGGGGACAGCTGTCCGGGATTACAGAGCCCTGTCTTCTCTGCAGCCTGCTTTGTGTCTGAGCCATAGTATCCAGCTGAGGCAGGTGGTGTCCCAGGGAGGGTAGAGGCCACTGCTGCCCTCCCAGAGTTCACCATGCTGAAGTGGCCTTGGGGACACAGTGAAGGGGACAAAGGGCCCCCTAGATGTGGCCCCCATCCCTCAGCCATTATGGTGTTTGAAGAATTATCAGCCCATGGCAGTGAGGCCAGCACACCTCCATGGCCACAACAGGCAGTACCTGTGTGAGGCCCTCGGGAGCCAGCCAGGCTGTCCCTCTCTTCCACTGTGCAGCTGGCGTGGCCCTGTCCATCCTTGACCTAGGCTTGTCACGCTGGTCCCTGGAAGCTGTCTCCCTCCATGTGTGGGTTGGGAAGGTGTTGGGAACCACATGCCCCTGGGAGCCCCATGCATGGGGACACAAGATAGGATCTGAGGAGCCAGCAGACCTCTGTGAGTGTCCCTCAGGGGCAGGGAGCCTTGTGACACAAGCTTTTCCTGGAGCCACAACGTCATTTGTCCCCAGGGTCACTGGTTCAGCCTCTGGTCTCCCTTCCATGAAACATCTGTGGGACTTGAGCCAGACATCCTCACCCACCTTGGGGTGCTGGCAGCTAGGTCTTGGCCTGCTGGCAACTGGGCCTTAGCCTGTGAGGGAACACTGAGCAGCCTGATGCACCCCACCAAAGAGGGGGCTTCTGTCCCCTCTAATGGTGCCAGAGGGGAGGTGGAGAGCCTGGCACAGGGCTGCCTTCAGGGGCACAACCCACTGTGGGGCAGACAGGTTGTGGTGACAGAGGCCTGGGTAGGGTGCTGTGCTCCTTGGTGTCTGTGTGCAAGCATCGGCTTCCACAAGAACCCATAGCCTTGGGGGAGCAGGGCTGAGTCATGGGGTTCAGTGTGAGCATCCATCCCTCCCCCACAAAACCACCCAGGGTCAGGGAGAGCAGAACCCTGGCTCCTGGCATGTGGCCCCAGCCATGTACTCATTTTGCACAGGACCGACCAGCTGGGCATGTTCACACACAAGGAGTTTGAGCAGCTGGCCCCGGTGCTGGACAGCTTTAGCCTCATGACCTATGACTACTCCACGTCACAGCAGTGAGTGTGCTGTGGGTATCTTGGGGAAGGGGGTCCCCACAAGCTGCAGGTCCATATCCTGGTGTCTGGGCAGACAGGCCTGCCCAGGGCTCTGCGGCTTTGTACACATGGCCATCTCCAGGTCACACCCAGATGCCACCCAGTGGGAGCTGTTGGGCCCCTATGTGGCATGGGCCCAGGAGAGGGGATCCTGTGGGGGCCCTGCCTGGGGAGGCACTGCATTGCTGGAGGCCACACACTCAGTCTCACTGCTGCCTCATCAAGCCTGAGCTACCCTGCTCCCAAGGAGTGTGGGAAGCAGATGCAACGTGTGTCCACCAGGAAGGACAGGGCCCTGTGTCTACTGACCCCTGCCTGCCAGTCTAGGGTGGGGAAGCTGCACACGAGTGCCCCAGGTGCTGCCTGTGGTCCCAGCAGAAGGTTCCAGGTCGCTTTGCCAGTGGTCCCTAGAGAAGGTCATTCACTTCCAGTTCTTCCCAAGTTGTGAGAGGTGTTGGCCACAGCACAGGGGGACATGCCCCCAGGTGGCTCCTCCGTGGAACCAACCTGCCTGCTGCTGAAACCCAGTACTGCCCTGTCATCCCCGCAGGCCTGGCCCCAATGCACCACTGTCATGGGTTCGAGCCTGTATCCAGGTCCTGGATCCCAAGTCCAGGTGGCGGAGCAAGATCCTCCTGGGGCTAAACTTCTATGGCATGGACTACGCGGCCTCCAAGGATGCCCGTGAGCCCATCATTGGGGCCAGGTGAGCCGATGGCCCTTCCATGATGTTTCATTGTCACCATCATGAGTGCTGGGGCTGTCACTCCCCTAAAAGGGGCAAAGTGCTGGGCTGGGGAGGGCAGAGGTCATGAGCTCATGGGCTCAGGGATGGAGATGTGTGGCCTGGATGGGCAGTTTCAGTCCTGCATTGGTGCCACCTCACCTTGGCCTCAGCTTGGGGTGCCCGTGCTCCCCACAGTGCTGCAGCTGGTGCTGTCCCCGAGCAGGGGGGCCTGTATGGGTTCTAGGAGTGTGCTGAGAGCTGGTCTTGTGTGGCCAGCTTCCATTTCCTGCAGCTGTGCCTGGCCAGGACCCGCTCCTCCCATGAGTCCCGTCCTGTTGAGGGTCTCCTGCATCGTCCCTCACTGTATAGTTCTGCTGTGACCACCTGGCTGTGTTCTGCTGCAGCAGAGCACATGTTTTCCACTGTTCCGGTGTGCGTCCGCTGCCTGTCACCCAGCCCCTTCCGGGCTCAGGACTGGTCACTGGGGTGCAGTTCTGTTATCATCAGGGTGCCTTGAACTTGGATCTGTATGCTTACGCTTTTTATCAGAGTGGGGGGCTGTGGGTGGGTTCTGCAACTCTCTCCGTTCTCTTTCCCGCTCTCATTGCTCCTGGGACACCATCCACTTTCCAATTTTCTGTCTCACCATGGTTGCTTTTTTTGCTGTTCACTATTTCTTCTTTTTTGGGGGTGGAGGGATCGAACTCAGAACCTTGTGCTTGCTAGGTAGGCGTTCTACCACTTGAGCTAAATCCCCAACCCCCACTGTTTCTTCTCCCTGGTCTACTTTGCCAGTAATCTGTTCAGTACTCTTTTGTCTCACAGGTAGCAGGTCTCATGTCTCAAGGTTTGTTTCAGGTTTTGTTTTACATTTTTTACATCTTCTGGCAGCAGGACCTTGCACCTGTGAGATTCCGTGGCTTAATATCCACATTTGCTAATCCTAAATCTGGGTCTGCTCTGGTCAGTCCCGTGGGCAGCTGTTTTCCTGGGTTGCAGCCTGTGCTGCACCCCTGCTAGCCTGGTGCTCTGGGATTCCATGCCACACATCATGGGTTTTACCCTGGAGGCCACTGGGTATGTTACGTTCTGGCAAACTGTCCATCTTTGTTCTGGGAGCAGTGAAGTTACCTGGAAGCACACAAGCTGCCCATTTCCCTTGTCCTTTTCTGGAGGGTAGAGTCCAGAAACCAAAATGAGGTGCCGCTGCTCTGGGAGTCTTTGCAGATTGCCTAGGGCAGGTGAGCAGAGGCCGGGCTATCTACCCTGTGCTGAAGGCCAGTGTTCTGGGGCGGGGCCAGAGCTGACCCGTGGCCCTTGGCTGGACCTGTGGTTCTGGGAGTGACAGTCAGGGGATTAGGGGTACCTCTCTCCACTGTCTGTGGTTCTTCCTGCTCCAAGGATGTTCATCAGAGGCTGTGCCTCTGTTGGTCCCTCGGTTGAGCATGTCAGGACAGGTGTACTCCTAGCCATGGTGAGGAGTGGTGATCCCACTCTCACCACCCCCCATGTCCACATAGCTGTTTCTGGGGTCTGGGCTCCTGCAGAGGGCTGGGCTGACCACCTTCTCCTTGACTCTGGCTCTGAGCTCAGCTGTGTGGGCGGGGCAGGACCTGGCTAAGAAGGACCCAGGGGGATAGATAGCATGGTGGCCTGAGGTCTCAGTGAGGGAGAGGCCAGCCTTGGGATGTGGGGTGAGCTTGGAGACTTGGGGCACTGTGAGGGCCGCTTAGGGGCAAGCTGGTGCTGGGATCGGACATGGGTCTTGGCTGGGGTGTTAACTGCTGTGTCCCTGCTGTAGGAGCAGGCTGCTTAATACCTAGCTTCTTAGCTCCCATCCGTGTGTCCTAGCTGCCTGTACTATGGGTGCTGCACTCCTTCTGCAGCCATCCTCTGACACTGGGACTCCTGGGAAGGCTCTAGAAGCCTTGCTGGTGTCCCTTGTTTCCCCTCCCTGCATAGTGCCTGCCTCGGGAGCACTGGGTGGGGCAGCAGACAGCACTGGAGCTCCCACACAATCCCTGGCACCTCGGGAAGCCTGGCCAACAAGAGCAGGAGGCATCTTCCTCAGCTGCAGAGAGGTTTGCCAACCCCTAGCTGGGCTCTGAGAGGGAGTCAAGGTCCTGGCCTGCGGCTGCCGTTCATCTCCACCCCTCTGCCATGCTGGCATTCGTGCTTATGTCCTGGAGGCTGGAGTTTGTGGCTGAGCTGTTGAGAGGCTGGTTGCTCTGGAGCCCTCTTCTCCTGTGTCCTCATGGAGTCTTTGTGTGTGTCTCAGTCTTCTTTACTTCTTTGTTTTTGGTGCTAGAGAGTGAACCTAGGGCCTTGCTGTGCTGAGCCCCTGCTCTTCCCCAAGCTACCACACCCTGACTTCTTAGAAGGACAGTTCCTGGCAGACCCTTTACTGATGCCTTGTTTTAACTTGCTCACCTGTGTACAGATTGCTCTGCCAACTATGGGTACATCCCAAGGTACTGGGATTAGCCCTACCACATACGAGTTTGGGGGCACACTGGGGAGGATATGATGGTACAGTAAGATGGCAGCATGACCTGGAGGACTGGCAAACTCCACCACCCCTCTCTGGGCTGGAAACACAGGCACCAGCCTGGTCAGATCTTGTAAGGCACCCTCTAGATGGCCAGAGTGCCACCCTCGATTATTCTGCAAGGGCCTGGGGGCCTGGGCTCGGGAATTCTGATTACGAGGGTACACGTGTGAGTGTGGAGCGTAGACATGTGAGTGTGCAGGCACAGGTCTGTGCACACAGCCATGCAGACACTACCCTCAGGCCTCCTGCCCTTGCTGGGGTTGGGATTCTGCGTTTGCTCAGCAGGGAGAGGAGATGCTGCCCCTCCTGCCCAGCTGCCTCCCTGCCTAAAGCACCCCTCACCCGTGGCTTCTGGGTCTTTTGTGGCACAGAGTGGTGTGGGCCTTAGGACAAGCCTGAACAGGCGGCTGCTACTCAGCCTGGCCTCCTCGGGGTCAATACAGCAGCACGGATGTGTGCTCTGCAGGGTTCCTTTAATGAGGATTGAGACCCTGTGTGCCCACCCTCAGGCCCCAGTAACTCCCCTGCACCGTCTTGGTGATGAAACCAGCCACCTGTGGCCTCCCCTCTGGCCCCTGTGATCCCGGCCCAGCCAGGTTGTGCCCCTTCAGAAGCACAAGGCTGGATAGGCTTCCTGTCTGGGGTGCCTTGTGGGGCCCCTGAAGCGGAAATCCATCATCTCCTGCTCATTCCAGAGGCTTATCTCCCCTCATACCTGAGCCTTCTTCTTTCACCTTGGGTGACCAAAGTGGTCTATGTCAGCTCTTCCCTAAGCTCTGACCTTGCCTTCTGCTGTTGGCCCCAGGTTCCTGTCACTCAGTGTAGTCCCTGTGGCCCAGGTACAGGAAACCACCCCAGCCCAACCCTCAACCCCAGGACTACCATTGTGTGCCTGTGGGCTCCAGGCCTTCTCTGTCCTGGGGTTGGAGAGGTGTGGTGGGTTCAGCTGGCACACTGCTGCCAGATCCCACGCCTCAGACACGAGTGCTCACAGAGGACACATGTCTGCCGAGAGGCACTACAGCACTGGTGGCGAACTTACGGCATGCATGCCACATTCGGCTGTTTGCATCATTGAAAGCTCTAGCTCAGTGGTAAAGCACTTGCCTCACAAGTGCAAGGCCCTGAATTCGATCCCCAGCACCAAAAAAAAAGCAAGCAAGCAAGCTCTAAAAGGTTTGCCATCACTAGGCTGTAGGTTCGCTCTTGGGGGTTCAGAGATTATCCATGCGTGTGAAGCTGGGCCTGAGGGAGCATGTCCCCAGGGCGGCTTGGGGAGGTGGCCCTGCAGTCAGCCTCTCCCCACAAACAGTATCCACAGCAGCCCTGCTGCAGGTGTGTGCCAGGGGGGTTCTGGGGAGGCTGCTGTCAGCACACTGGGGACACCTGAGGGTCCCGGGGAGGCTGCTGTCTACACAGGCTCTGACCCAGCAGGAACCCTGAACTGGGGTTACAGGGGCTGTGGTCCCACAAGGTCTCCATGCCTGGGGCCCCAGTGAGCTCAGAGCAGTGGCCACCCTCCAGGTCACTAAGCCCCTTGGCCTGCCTGCAGCCTGGTCATCACCAGTCAGCCCCAGTTCCAGCTGCAGTGCCTCTCGTTCCAGCTGCCTGCCAGCCCACCATGGGGGACATAGCCGACTGGAGCTGGTGACACAGCAGGGTGGTGTGTGTATTGTTACCTGGAGATTTCTTGGTATTGTCTCCAGCTGTGGATGGGCACTACGGCCTCACACCCACATTGTTCTCAGCCCAGCCTTAGCGCTGCCAGACTTGCCCCTGCCGGGCGTTCGACCTGGAGCAGGGGAACCTCCTTCTTCCTCCCGGAGCTGGGTGACTGTGGGGCGCAGAGCCCATTCCCGCAGGCAGGGCCTCTGTTGGCCCCTGTGGGTTTCTGTCAACCTGCTTCACCCAAAACCTGATTTCCTCCAGGCCAGGTGAACAGGGCACCCAGGGTCATGGCCTCTTGCCTTGGGATCAAATCCCTTTGTAGGAGACAAATTCTGGGCCATTAGAGGGGTTGCAGGACATATGACACAGCAAGATGTGGCCCCCATGTACCCAGCCAGGCGCCATGGCACCCTGGCTGATGGCCAGTCCCACACAGGTGAGGGCCAGGTGTGGGCACGGGAGCCTCGTGCACCCAGGGCTCCCTCTGGCCCTTTCAGAACAAAATTGTCACCAGAATGGCCCACCATCTCATCAGCCTCCAGCTCTGGGCCCTGGGCCCTCTGAGGCAGTGGGGGGCAGGCTTCCTGGGCATTTGCACAGCCATTGACACAGCCAGGCTCATACAGGCCATCTGTGCTGTGTGGGTCTCTGCCAGCCTGCCGGCCATCTGCCAGGGATGGAGGTGGGGGTACAGGCTGCAGAGTGGTGTCTGCTCAAGATGGCTTGGGAACTCCTGGGGAGCCCTGGTGACCTGCTCATGCCCTGTCTTTAGAATAGCCAGGTTTCTGCCACCAAGGTGGGACAAGCTGCCCTCCAGTGCCCAGCGGCACAGCCTGGCCCCTGCCAGGCCCAGGCAGGGGTCAGAGGCAGCGGGTAGAGCTGAGCTTGGCTTGGCCTGTGTGGTCTGTGCTGTCCCTCCAGGACCCTGGCCCATGGTACCACCTGAGGTCTCGGGTCTCCCAGGGCCTAGACCCAGGCCCTGGCTTCCGAGGTATTCTAGGCAGAAGACAGGTCTGGCTGGCCGCCCCACCCTCCCAAGGGCCCAGTCCCTGTGGGCGTCTGTCACACAGCCACATTCTCAGGCCGTGCCTGGCCCTCATTTCTCCAACCCCATTTCCAGGGTCTGCTTAGGGGGTGACTCCTGGGATCTGGCTCAGGGCAGGCCTGGGGTCCTTGCTGGTGCTCTGAGGTCCCCGGCTCTGCCTCCCAATGCCTGGAGGTGGTAGGTCGTGAGGGGTAACTATGAAGGCCCCAGGAGGAATGGCATGTGCGGCCTAAGCACCACCTGCCCAGCAGCCTCTACCACAACCCCTCATACTGGCTTCCTCCACAGCCACTTAATGGACTTTGGATAGGGAGCTGTCAAGTGCTCTTCCAATGGAGTGCGACCTGATAGTTTGAAGGGATCTAAAGAGGTTGACACAGTCAGGGCTAGGCCTGCACCTCAGGGAGCAGATCACAAGTCCCTTGACATTTCTCAGTACCTGAGTCACCTGCAGGACCAGGCCAGTGGGGCAGAAAGATCTGGTCCTCAGAGCAAAAGTGCCCATAGGCATGGTGCAGGGTGGCCCATGTCAGCATGAGTGCAGTGGCCCTCGGAGTGCCAGGCGCCCTTTGGGAGGCAGGTGTCCAACCTCCACCTGGGCAGTGGTCCCCATAAGGGAGCTGGCCCCGGGGCCACAGGCACCTGGAGGATCCTGTGGGCTCTGTTCGTGCCATCTCCCATCTCCACTATGCCACGAGTCCTGCTGGCTCTGGGAGGGCCAAAGCCTGGGAGTCACCCCAGCTCATGTCTCCCCCTAGGCCAGGCTGCCTGGAGGGCCTAGGCACTGCTGGGCACGGTAACAGCTGCCCCTGCTCAAGACAGCAGCCTCTATCCAGCTCGGTGCAGCCAGGTGCCTCAGGTCAGGAGATGCACATCTACCACCTGGCCCCAGATACCTGTGCCATGGAGCCCCGAGCACCATTTTGCAGGGTGGCCTCTGGTCTTGTCCCTAGAACCCAGCAGGAGCTGGAGAGATGAGAAGCTGCCAGAACCATCTGCCTGTCCCATGGCCCTAGCCTCATGGGCCATCTGCCCTAGCCTCAAGTTGCCATGCCCTTGGGTCCTCCCCAAGTTTCTTACACCCTAGACCTGGCCCCATCCTCTGTGGGGGTGGAAAGCATTGTCCCTGAACCCTGGGCTCCTGGTGTCCAGGAAGGACTAGCTGGACTCTGGGCTTGGGGGGACCCCAACTCCAGGGGCCTGGACACTGCTGTCCCCTCACCCAGGCCTGCAGCTGGGCGGGGCAGCCTCCACCTCTCACTGGGGCTCTGGGCACCATTTGGGCTGTGTACCAGTTCTGCAGAGCAGGTGGTGTAGGTCGCCATGGTGACCGAGAGGGCCTGGTGCAGCAGGACCTGGGTGTTGTTCCCCCCCGCACAGAACAGGGCAGTGGCTCAACCTGCCCTGTGGCTTCAGTGAGGGTGGCTGTGGGGTGCAGCTGGCTCCCCACCCACGCCCTGGCCTCTCCAGGTACATCCAGATGCTGAAGGACCACAGGCCCCGCATGGTGTGGGATGCCCAGGCTGCAGAGCACTTCTTCGAATATAAGAAGTGAGTGGAGTGTGCACCACCACCAGTGTGTGCAGGGAGCCCTGGGGGTCGGGGTCAGGGCCAGACCCGACCCTAGCCAGTGGGTGGGAAGTGCGGAACCAGGAGGTGGACAGTCCCTCTTGTCCCACAGGAGCCGCGGCGGGAGGCACCTGGTCTTCTACCCGACTCTGAAGGTAGTGCCCTACACAGTGGCCAGGGGAGGGCCAGGGTGTGATTGGGTTGGAAGCACCAGCCCTCCCATGTGGGAGTCTGCAGCTGCTCTCATCCTTCAGTCAGATCCCAGAGCATGAGGGGCTGGGTGGTTCCTGGGACATGGGCTGGGGGAGGAGGGGCCGGGCAGGTACCCATCTGTGTGTTGGTGCCCACAGTCCCTGCAGGTACGACTAGCACTGGCCAAGGAGCTGGGTGTTGGGGTCTCCATCTGGGAGCTGGGTCAGGGCCTGGACTACTTCTACGACCTCCTGTAGGCTGGGCCCCCAAGCAGATGTGGACTGTTCGCAGCCATGGAGCAGCCAGTTGTGCAAAATACAGGCCTTGTTTGTGTGCTGTAGTGTCTCCTGTGGTCCTGGGGAGCCATGCTGGCACACTACCATCCCTGCCACCAGGCTTCTCACCTGGTGCAGAGCTTGGGCTTAATCCTAGACTCATCACACCTCCTGGACCAGGAGCCACCCCCTTCTCAGGGCCTGGATCTCAGCCATCTTTGCTCTCAGTGGCCATGGTGTAGACATAGGGAGAGCAGTGGAGGACCCATGGCCCAAGTCTGGGACAGCTTTCATCACCAGGATCATGTACCCAGGAGCTCCGCCCACCCTACCTCCAGCAGCTGGCCATGCAAGGCCTCTCCCCCACTCCCCACCCTCTCCCCCTTGTCCCTGAGCCCCAGCCCCTCAGCTGGCCATAGGGGGCCCTCACCTCTTCCTAGTACTCAGCCCTGGTCCCAGTGGCCTGAGTGGATGGATCTCTTTTATCTGTCCCCAAGACAGATGCCTTGGCCAGGACCCTGTCTTGTGAACTCCTGACCCCCACACTGAGTTATGCAGCTTGGGTCCTCAGAACAGGGATTGAGGGGCCTGGACCCACTCTGGGACAAACAGCTTGGGGTAGTGGCTGGCCTCACTGTGCCAACAGTCAGGCTGCTGCTGGCTGCATCCTTCCCTGACCCATGCCCACCACTCAGACCAGGGCTGGGGACCTGGGATGGTGGCTTGGGGCACCCTGTAGTGTATCTGCAAAGGCCTGGGCTGTCCCACACTGCTGGTTCTGGAAAGGGGTGGGGTGGAGCTGGGCTACAAAGGGTCTAGCACCACAGCCCCCACCTTACCTGATCAGGTATGCATGGTGTGTGGTGGGGCCTGAACAGAGGCTTAGCCCCACACTGGCCTCAAGGGAGCCTGGATCACACCCACTGCCAGCCCCCACACTCATTTGTGTGTGGCAGGTGCCAGAGGAGATTGCTGTTCTGTGAGCAGATTGGGGTGGACAGAGGGCAGCCTCAGCCAGAGACTGTCCCAGTTGGGGTCCTGGGGTGGAGGAGTGAAGCTATTCCCAGGTTCTGGTTCCAAGCCAGCAAAGTCAGGAGCATAGAGGTGCTGAGAGCTGACAGAGAACAGCATGGTCAGTCAGAGGGGCCCATAATGTCAATCAAGAGCCATCAGGCCAGCGGCTCCAAAGCTGGGTACTGAACAGTGCCATGCAGGGTGGGGGCTGAGCTCAGGCAGGGAGCGGCCACCTGCACAGAGGTCACACAGAGGACCTTGGAGGGAGGTAAGACTGGGCAGGGCCAAGCTTTCTTCCAAGGGGCCTCAAACCCTGTGTCCAGACTGCTGACTCCATGTTCTTATGGGGTTTTGGGGTCTTGAGGACATGGGACACAAGACTTGTGCCCAGAGCCAGGGTCTGTGTCCACTCTGCTCCCCAATCCTGGTCAGCACCATGGATGATGACCCTGGGGAGCAGGGTCGCAAGGTGATGGGAGTGGGTGGAACTCCAGAGGCAGGACTGAGGCTAGAAAATTGAGGCAGTGATGCAGTTTGGAGACCAGATGCCCCACACCTCAGGAACTACGCCCCCAGTCACCAGGTGACCGTTGGTGGCTTCAGCCATGTGGACGTTTCCTTGAATCCTCACCTTGAGATGAGAGTGTTGCTTCTGATACGCCCCCAGTTTACTGAGACCAGACTAAAGAAAGGGCAGGAGAAGGGGGCAGGACAGGTGCCCCAGGTCCCACCACATATGTGCAAAGTTAAGGGGCGGCCTGGCCCCACAGCCAGCAAGACGGTGCTGCTCACACACTTTATTAAATGCACCTGGAGCCACAGCTCCGCGTGGAATGTGATGATGGGGCCTGGCCCCAAAGCACCAGGTCTGATGGGGCTCAAGGTGGCCCATGCTGGTGGGTTCGTGGATATAAAACACATTGAAGGCTCTTCTACCCCCAGCCCCTCCATCTGGTCCCAAGACCCCATGGCTGCCTGCACTGAGGCTGTCAGGGATGGGTCTGGGGGATCCAGGCACCAGTGCCTCCCACACCCAGCAGAGCACTGTGTGCTGGGTGGGAGTGGTAGGCTTGGTTGTGGCCATCTCCCCGCTGGGTGATGTCCTTTGGCAGAAAAGCAGGTGGCTGGTGGCCTAGGCACAGTAGGTGTCTGCCTTCACCACCTGGCAGTACATGGTCATGGCGAACGTCAGGCCCAGAATCTGTGGGGATGGGAGGAGCTGGGCAGGCTGCTTCAGAGGAGCCCCGGATGTCCCCACCCACCAGAGGCCCAGGCCCCCAAGGCTCGCACCCCTCTGGGTGCCACTTGAGTGTGGCAGGACTGACCTGCTCAGCCTGGAGCCTTTCTGGTGCCTGGGAGAGCAGGGGTCTGTGCACTAGGGCTGGGCTGCCCCTCAGTCCCAAGGCCCCAGGCAGCTAGCCTGGGTCCCCCAGGCCAAAGTGGGTTCTGTACCTAGAGACGCCGGAGGCCGCCACCTCTGTCCGGGACTCCTGCTCCTCCCAACCTGTGCTTACCCCCGTCCTGCCACAAGGGCCACATACCTGTACCAGTGCCGTGCACAGCCCGAAGACACCCACAGCCAGCAGGTTCTCCTGGAGCCAGGCCTTCACCGTCTCGTAGCAGGGCGCCTTCCACCAGGTGCCGGGCGCGTGCAGCCCGCACCTGTCGCTGAACTCCAGACAGCAGGAGTCGGGTACACGAGTGGCGTTGTACACCTCGAACCAGTCAGTGTAGTTGGCGACACCGCAGCAGCGGAACTGGGGAGAGGAGGGTTGGCTGAGGTGGGACAGAGGGGCAGCAGCCACTGCCCCACCCCAAGCCCCCGCCTGCCTCACGTCTGTCTGGATGATGCTCCAGGCATTGGTGAGCCCCACGTTGCCCGGTGTGCCGTACAGATGCAGGCCCTTCTTTAGGTCTTCCTGGGCGTACCTGTCAATCTAGGGGTGCAATGGGGTCAGCAAAGCAGGTGGACGCTTAACTCCCTCAGACCCCACTCCACTCCTGCCTCCCAGTCAGTCCCTGCTGGCCACCCATCACTAAGGGGCACAGTCCAGGCTTTGCACTCTCCTGAGGCCCCCAGGACCAGGGCAGCCTCACAGGCTGGGGGTCCTGCATACAGGTCCCAGGTCTTGCAAATTCACCTGCAAACCATCTGTGAGTACAAACAGATCTGTCCCTGCTGTGTACTGAGATCTCCCAGGAAGGAGCCTGTACCCCAAGGAAGCAGCTGGCCCCAGACCAGGCAGGGAGGGTCCACAGAAGCCCCTGTGGGGAGCATGTCAGCTACCCAGGCCTGGACCTGCCAGCAAGCCTGTCCCAGTAGAAATATGTGACCAAATAAAGGGAGCGAGAGACCGTGTGTTGTGGGGGTTGCACTGTAGATTCTACTCTCAGAGCTAACTCCCCTGCCTCGAGGCCTGGCTCCCAATGGGCCACTGTCCCTCTGCCCTGTCCCCACCAAGTCCATATCCTTGGCCATTACCTTGTCAGTGTAGGCAAAGAAGAGCACGGCAATGGTGGCCTCCAGCAGGAGCACGAGCAGCAGCAGCACAAAGAACTGTAGAGAGGTGGGGACCAGCCTCAGGGACAGCCCAGGCCCAGTGCCCTGCCTCTGAGTGAGGGTCCCACCAGCCCCCAACTCCCTGCAGCCCTCAACAACCAACTGGGACCAGGCACCCCGGAGTACACAAGTCCCAGTCCCAGGGGTGCAGCTGAGGCTAGAGCCCTCGGTGCCCATGAGGCTACACTCACAGTGAGCAGCAGGCACTTGTTCTCCTTGAGGGCCCCGATGCAGCCCACGAAGCCGATGGCCATGACGAAGGTGCCTGTGACGATGAGCAGGTTGGCAGCTGACAGGGACGGGAAGGAGGATGACAGGGTGGCGAAGTTGCCCTGTGTGGCAGCCAGCCAGATGCCGACACCCAGGACGCCACAGCCTCCCAGCTGGGACAGCAGCACCGGCGGAGGGACAGGAATAGGGACAGGGTCAGCTGCCTTACAGGTCTGGGCTGGAGGAAAGGCTGCCATGCCCCTCTGCACTCGGGATTGCCCTTGTCTCAGCATAGCTCCGGCTAGGGGCTGGGCGCACACACCAGGCTCTGTGTACAAGTCAGGCTGGCAGGAGCCCAGAGAGCAGCCCGCAAGGCAGGGCAGTTACAGGGTACCTCCGTGGCATCTCAGCCACTCTGAGAGCCAACACCCACCCCTGCCTGTCTGTCCCCAGTGGGTGCAGGGGTTCTCTGCCCACATTTCTGCTGCAAGCCAGCACCTGCCTCTGATGGTCAGACACAAAGCACTTCCCAGATGCTACAGGCTCAGGGCCCCCAAGGACTGCTGAGTCCTGCCCAAGGCTGGTCTTGGGGCTTGCTGGGATCTTCTCTCTTGTGCCCTAAGCACCTACGTATCTGGTCTGCCCTGGCCGTGGCCCTAGTCCTTGGGCTCCCAACCAGAGAAGCTTTGCGGAGCTGGGAAGAGGCTTTGATGCACCCACTCAGGCATGGCTCTGGATGGGACGCCCTGGAGAATGCCCCAGGAGAAAGGTGCATGTGTTAGCAGGGCCTTGTGGCCCTGGGCTTAGGAGGGGCCTGCTGGCTGTACAGAGACCCCTCAACAGGACCAGCCCTGCCCTGAGCCCGAGTCTGATGAGTGCGTTTGCTCATGGAGGACTCACAGGACAGTGCTGTTGTGCTGCTGGGCGGGGTGGGCACGCCCTTCAGTCATTGGGGCGGCATCGCTCTAACAGGGAACACAGGAGGCCCGGCTAGGTGCCAGCTGAGTCTGCCCAGCCGCCCTGTACACAGGTCCTCAGAGCCCTCGCGTGGGTGCCACTCTCCCCTGGGCTGGCCCACAGCCTCTCTGCAGCTCCAGGCCCAGTCGGGTGACAGGGTGAGTGGTAGGGGACCCACAGGGCACCAGCTCCTGTGCCTAAGTGGCACCAAGTGGAGCCATACTCAACCTGCCCAGCCACTATCCAAGCACTGGATCAGAATCCCAGGATCAGGGAGGAAGAAGGGCAGGCAGGGGTTCTCCCCAACCTACTCATGGGAAGGCTGGATGTCCCAGGGGCTCAGGCAGTCTTGCAGAGTGCTGACCCTGGCCCATCACCCCTGGCAGGGTCACTCCAGGGTGGGGCCTGAGGCCTGTGGTGGTCAATGTCTGAGCAGAGGGAAGGGGCCCGCACAACAGGAAAAATTACCATTTAAAACCCAGAATGGGGGCTGCAGATTTAGCTCAGTGGTAGAGTGTTTGCCTAGCAAACACAAGACCCTGAGTTTGATCCCCGGCACGCGCGCACACACACACCCCCCAGAATGCCTGCACTGTCCACCTCTGCCTTCCAAGGACAGCTGGCGGCTCTGTCAGCAAGAAAGCAAGTTGCTGTCTCACCCCTGGTCCTATGGGACTCAAAGGGTGCAGGTAGGACACTGCTGCAAGGAGCAGCTGGAACCCTGTGTATGGGGGGCTGTTCCAGGGGTGGCGGGGAAGGATCCCAAGTCAGCCTTGTTGGGAAGAGACCCTCAGCCTCCAGGAAGGCTCCACAAGACGCTCTGTCCCACCCATGTGGTAGGAAAGACACCCACTCACTGCCACCCGGCAGCTGTCACTGCATGTCCTCCAGTGCACCTCACCACAGCTGCACTGTCACGTGCAAGGTGTACCTTGCCCCACAGCCCCACCATTCCTTCCCCTACAGCACCCCTTCCTCCAACACACACTTGGGCACATAACGAGATGCACGCTCTCTGGGAGTTAAATCGCTGTGCCTGTAGTTCTGAAAATGTGCACGTGCAGCTTTTAAAAGATTTTGGCACTGCTGGGGATTTAGCTCAGTGGTTAGAGTGCTTACCTTGCAAGCTTAAGGCCCTGAGTTTGATCTCCCAGCACCAAAAAAATTAAAATTTAAAAAAAAAAAAAAAACCATTTTGGCAGGGAAATTACAGCTTCAGAGTGCAGGAGAAAATGAACTCATTAGACTCAGACCCTTGGGCCGACTCGCAAAGCTGGAGAGCTGAGTCTGTCCTAGACCAAACGTGAGGTCCAGACCCCCACCTTCCCACTACACTTAGCAATGTGTCCCAGCTCTCCTTCCCTGTGCTGCACCCCAGGCCAGGCCAAAGTCATGGCATACACAGCCCGAGAGAGCAACCCTGGCCTCTTTGGCCCCGTTCCAGTCTGCAAGCATCTCCTGGCTGACATCTGCCCAACCTGAATCTCTATGGTGCCCAGGCCCTCACTGGAGACGGTGATGCCTGTGATGGCCCTGGAAGACTCAGCATGGGTCCCCAGTCCTGGCATGAAGTGGGTGCCTAAGCTTCTGCCTCTTTACCCTGTGCTTCTGGACTGATCTAAGGCTGGGTTCTGGGAACCCTGTGCCCCCTCCAGCCACATGGCTCAGCACGGCAGATGGCCTGGCAGCCAGCCATGTCTCGAGTGGGATGAGGGCCGGGTCTCCACAGGAGCCAAGGCTGTGTCCAGAAGCCCCTCTCTGCCAGGTGGGTGGGAACTCTGCCATCTTGGCCAGGATGCTGGTTACCCAGAAGGAGTGTGCTTGTCTACTCACAGGGAGAACAATTTGTGTTCTTCTGAGCCCTGGCCAGTCGCTGCCACTGGTCCATCAGAGGCACCAAATCCCCACCACAGACAGCACAGTGAGGCCACTTCCCTGCCATCCCCACCACAACTGCTGTCACCAGCAGTAGAGGGAGGTTCCCTGTGTGTCTGGCTCTGTCCATCCCCTCCTGTGTCAGGCTCAGGGCTGTTGTCCCTCAGGTGTCATCTCCTCTCCCCAGAGGAAAAAGCCAAGGCCACAGCACCCTGCCCCACAGCTCCTATCAACTTCAGACAGAGGTCCTGAGATGCAGAACCTTCCTTTGGGACAGCAGAGTAGGTGCTGAGGCTACCACTGTGGACAGCCCAGGGGGGTGGGGTGGCCTCTCCCCTCCCAGCATGGGGTGGGCAGATGTCAGGCACTGACACAGGGCCTCCACACCTGTTTACCCCCATGTGGTCCCGTCAGAGAAGCTGAGGCCTCAGGGAAGGGCTTGCCCACAACCCTCAGTGTCTGGGCAGCAGAAGGTGCCAGAAGGCTGTGCCCACCCAGCCCCTGCCACGTCCAGACCACCTCTTCAGGAAACAGGGCTGTGCTGAGAGTGGGACCTGGGGGGACGTACCTTGGGTGGCCATGGCCACATCCTAGGGAGCTAGGCTGCACACCCAAGGCCCAGGCCAGCAGGTGGCCACTGTGGAGCCACGGAGACATCCTCACTCTGCTGGCTACCCCAGGATAGGGGTGGGGTGGAGGGCAGGAGGAGCCAGACTAGGCCTACTCCCCCCACCCTGGGGACCAGGACCTCCATTACAGGAAGAGCTCTACTAGCAGTGAGCCAGCTCATGACAGCCATGAGGCCTGATGCAGGGTCCCAGGGGCCATGCAGCCCCTATCCCCACCACTGAGAGCCAGGGCCTGCACCCAGCCCTCTCTTGTGAGGACAGGACTACCAGGAGACACGCAGCCCATCCAGCAACCCCAGCCTCAGAGGAAGACTGAACAGAACTGGGCCATCGCCTGGCAGGAACTGCCTGCTGGAGGAGAGCAGGTGCCCATGTGGCCAGCAAAGGCCAGCATCCCACTGGACTCCAGCTGCTTGGGAGCAACATGGGGGAGACTGAGAAAGTGATGGGGGGACTATGTGCCTGTGTCCCAGTGAACATGGGGACAAAAGCAGGTGCGTCAGGTTCCAGGAAAAAGGTGCTCCAGCCACTGCTGCTCCCACTCATACCCTGTCACCAGCCAGAAGAGGGTTTAGTTCAGGATGACTTGGGGCCAAGGTGAGGTGGACATCACGTCCACCAGGCCCACACAGCCGCCTCTGAGCAAAGCCCACACAGCCCCTCTGTGAGGCTTCGGCCCCTTTTGTGTGGGCAGGACCTGCCTTGGACCTGCTGGGCATCTGGGTGGGGTAGGGAGAGGCTAGTGCTGGGCATCATCAGCTGAGGATTATGATTGGATAATAAAAAGACCATTTCCCAGTCCAGGAGGTACCCCTGTGGGCGTCAAGCTTGTTCTCTCCAGGGGCAGAAGCCCGGCCAGTGGGCAGCAAGGTGCGTCCACTCTGCAGCTGGCAACAGGGCCTGGAGCTCCACCTGCGCCCCACGGGCTGGGCTGCCCTCAGGCAGAGTACCCCCCGCTTGAGGACCCTCTCTCCATTCTCCTGCAGGCAGTGTCTGGTCAGGAAGGAGGGGTATGGCAGGTGCCTGCTACACTGCCAGCCCACAGAATGCCAGCCAGAGCTGCCCACCCCATATCTGCCCTGCCACCTACCCTCCTAGCAACACCTATGGCTGTCAGCTCTAGTCACGCCATCCCCTGCACCCTAACCCTAACCCTGGGCCCTGTTTTCCTGTCACACTGTCACCTCCAGCCGTTCCCCCGCTCCTTTACACTGCCTGGGACAGCTGCTGGGCACTACCATACCAGTGCCCCTGTGGCAGAGCCCTCCACACCTGCCCTGCCGCCTGCCTCCCGGCCCACAGCCCTAGCCTAGTGTCAGCCCTCCCAGGAGCCTCTGGGAGGCAACAAGCCCCGAGGGCAACCCCTCCTGCAGGGAACCCAGGCTTCCTTGGGCCACTCCCACAGGCAGCGACCTCCAGCCCAGTGACCCCACCCCCACCCCGCCACAGCCAAGGCCAGGAGGGAAGGGAGAGCAAGGTGAACCCAGCCTTCTGCAAAGTGGCCTAAACTGGACCTTGCACAAACAAGCCACACCCCTCGCCGTCGCGGGAGGACACAGCTGGCTCAGGAACAGCAGAGACCCTGGAATGACCTTGGCTGTTCCACCCCCAAGCCTCTGCCCGCAAAGCCCCAGGCGCAGACCTGCAGTCAGCGTCACCCTAGCCTCAGCGTCCTCCTCCTTCCACCCCCTACCCCCCACCCCTGTCCAGGCCTAGCCGAGCCTGAGCTGCGCTGTGGGGTGACAACTCTGCCCCCATCTAGGTGGGAGGGGGCGGCCCTCTGCTCAGTGCCCACAAGTCCCACCCCGGATTCCCCCACTCCACATCTGAGCAAACCCCGGCACACCCGGCCAAAGCTGGGAGTGCTGTGCGGCCGGGGAGCGGGGCCGAGGAAGCCAAGCACCTTCCCAGCCCATCGCCGCTTGTGTGGGTCACCCTCGCCCGCGGGACAGTGCCTCGGAATCACCGCGTCGAGAAGTGGAGTGAGGGGCGGGGGGCTGGAAGCCGTGGAGGAGGCGGGAAGTGCGGGGGGCGCAGGCCGGGGCTGCTGGCGGCGAACCCCCCCCAACTCCTCAACCGCACCTCCCCGCCGCAGCGCACGTGCGCGCCACTCACCCAGAAGAGCAGGTTGAAGGCGAACATGAGGTACTTGACGCCCTGCAGGCAGCCACGCGCCATGCTGCAGCGCTTCAACTCTAGGAGGAAGATGAAGGACAGGTCCAGGTAGAAGACCACGTACTTGCTGCCCCGGGGCGCCGCATAGCGCGCCTGGGCCGCCCGGGGCCCGGGCCCCGCGTGCAGCCCGAAGAAGGCGCCGCGCGCATTCGCGCGCCCGCACGGGCTGCTGCCGCGCCGGAACGGGCCCGGGCCCTTGGGCGACGGGCTGCGCCGGTACGCGGACTCCTCCGTGCTTGAGCGGCGCATGGCGCGGAGGCCAGGCCGTCAACGCCGTGCGCCCGCTGCCCCGGGACGCCCCATGCCCGCCCGCCCGCCGGTGCCCTCGGCCGGTTCCGCCCGGGCCGGCCCCAAGGTGCAGCGGGCGCGCAGCGCGGTCCGACCCGGCACCTGCCCGCTTCCCTGCGCCCCGCCCCGCTGGCCAACCCCGCGCGGCCCCGCCCCGCTGGCCAACCCCGCGCGGCCCCGCCCCGCAAGCTGGCCAATCGCAGCGAACCCGGCCCCGCCCCTGCGCCTCGCCGGCGTGGTGGGGTGGTCCCAGACCCCGCAGCTCCCCGCCCCAATCCCCCGCGGGCGGGCAACAGCGACCCCACCACGCCAAGCGCGCAGAGCGCCGAGCAAAGTCAGCAGCCTGGGTGCTGCTGCTGCTACTGTTGGCAACTTGGGGTTGCTCCGGCTTTAGATGCCTGGGGAGCCCTGGGAGCGGGGAAGGGGTGGTGGCGTCCTGGACACAGGAGCCAGAAGGGACCCCAAGGAATCCCAGATGGCCATGAAGGCCCAGGGTGCTCAGGTGGTCGGTCCTGTCTCGGGGCAGGCCTCAAGCGCCCCCGCACAGGGGCTGGGAATTTAGCTGAGGCTAGAGTGCTTGCCTTGCAAGCCAAGGCCCTGAGTTTCGATCCTCAGCACCAAAAAGAGCCCCCGCACAGTGACCGCTGTTTCAGACTCTAGTGGCACCATCTTCAGATGTGTGAAATTTCTGAACAAGAGGCCCCCAATTTCACCTGCACCAGTCCTAGCAAGCCTGAGAATGAGCGAGCACCTTGGGTGCGCACACACCAGCCCATCACGCCTGCAAGCAAAGATAGGGACAGATGGCCCCAGCTAGGCCCCACAGCCCGCCGAAGGGTGCATCCCAGAGGGTCCCCCTCTGTGGGAAGGAAATCAGCATGGTGCCAGGACCCTCGACTGACCTGCTCCCCGGGAGACCTGGACCAGAGGGAAGGAGGTGTGGGGGTGAGGGTGCCCATCGGCCGGGCTAACCAGCTCTGGGGGCCTCAGGAAGGGCCAGGATGAGTGGTCAGAGTGTCTGAGAGGGGCCACAGCAGAGGCGGGAACCCTGGTGCCCAGCGAGGCCCCCCACACTGGGTCCTGGACTTCGACGCCAGCCCTCTTCTGCCCCCTGGGGGCTTGGTGAGGAACTGCAGTCCGGACCCTAAAGCCGACTCCAGGATCCCAATTCTCTGGTGGGGTGGCAGGAAGGGACTCCTATGGTCCCTCTGCCTGTTGTTCCCCTGAGGAAACAGGGACAGGGAAGGGACAGAGCTAGAACTGCACAGCAGAATCCTCTCAGGGGAGCAGAAAGCACTACCACAGACCACCAGGAAGCAGGTGGCAATTGATGAACGCACCAGATCCCTGGGGCCCCCTGCACCTCCTACTCCGAGTCAACTGCCCCACACCTAAGTAGAGCATGGACACAGGCCCAACCCACAACTGAGTGGACAAGGCAGCCCAAGCATCCAAATACTACCACGACACCACACCACATGCACTGACCCTGCTTCCACGGGGCAGTCAGGCCGCCCCGAGGTGGCTCTGCAGCCCAGAGCCAGCCTGACTCCACCATGGGGCAGCTGGACCCCCCAGCTGCCTGTCTGGTCATCTTTGCCCCCCTGAAGCTAGCTGGGGGTGGGGAGCAGGGAGCAGGGACACAGGGTGAGAGTGGGTCATACCACCCAGGCAGCATCCCGGAGCAGGCCCCTGCCCCGCTCCACACCTCGTGTGGCCCAGACAGGTGGTGGCAGTAATGGACGCAGCTTCTGAGAGGTGCTCGAGTGTGGGGAACACACCCATGGGCAGAGGGGGTCAACTTGGCTTCAATAGGCCTCAGGGCCACACCCAGGTTCACAGGGAGGCTGCAGACTGGCCATCATGGTGTGGGGCTCTGGCATCAGCGCCTAACCTAGGGATCTGGACACGGGTACCACCAGCCCCTGGGACTGTCCCTTAGGCCCAGCCTTCACCCCCAGGACTACCCCATCAATCAGGGGCCCACCAAGGACACAGATTCAGAGACAGTGTCTGAACCAGCACCCAAGAGCCCTCCACAGATCAGCAGGCAGTCATAGGGGTTGGGACAGGCCCCACACTGCCCACCACACCCTGCCTGGCCAGGTGGACCTACCCGGGCTCCCCTGGGAAAGAGGTGCTCCAAGCCCCTAGAGGTCAGTCAGCAGGGGGCTGGAGGGCAGTCATACGGCCAAGGTAGCTTGGGCCCTGCAGGAGAGATAGCAGAATACAGGCCACACTACTCCTCAGCTTCCACCCCAGCCATGACTACAACAGAGAGGGCCCTGGGGGCCAGATGCCAAGGGCCAGAGATCCTCCACCCTAGGGCTGGGCCAAGGTGCACAGCCACAGGTGGGGCCAGACCTCAGGCCAGTGGCCCAGCCAGGCAACTCTCAGACCCCCAGGCAGACACGCACTCACCTACAGACATGGGAACACAGACCGAGACACACACCTGCACCCTCGGGGCCCGGAGCTCATGCCGCCAACTTCCTTCACGGCACCCCGCGCCCCACCCTCCTCAGCTCTGAGCAGCCAGCGCCCCTGCTCAGGGAGGGGCTCACACTCCCCAGAGCAGCCAGCAGTGACCCACCAGGCCCACCCATCTGCCACCAAGGCCCCAAGCCAGGACACCTTCAGCTCTTGGAGTGCAGGTGTGAACAGCAAGGAGACCCATGGTCCGAGAGGGACCTCCCCAAATCCCGGAGCTTGCCCATGGCAGCCTGAAGTGGGTAGTGGCAGCAGGGCGACCCGAGTCCCAGGGCCAGACCCAGGGTCTCCACATCACCCAGGCAGCCCAAGATGCAGAGTAGAACTGCCCAGCAGTGCCCAACTGGAGCCACTGTCCCCGGGCCAAGCCAGCTCTGAGGAGGCAAGGAGGGTGGAGCCAACTCAAACAGGCTGTAGTGTAGTTGGTAGTCCTGCCGCACATTCTGCCCTGCTGGCTCCGGCGTCCACCCCAGGCCCCCACCCTGGGCAGTGGCACAGCAGACATTGGCCAGGCAGCCTGACAGCCCACACAGGAGTGGGGCTTACGCAGCCTGGACAGGACCATCTGCCCCTGCCTAACTCAAGGAAGGAACAGGGAGGGGACAGGGCCTCCCCCACCAGAGGCCACTATCAGACTGTCTCTCCTCCTGCACCCTCCTGACCCCAGCGGCACCTCTCCCCCCACCCTTCCCCAGGCAGCTTTCTGCTGGAGGTCACATGGGCATGGGGAGAGAACATAATCAAGACAGGGGGGAAAAGAGGAACAGAGTGAACAAAAGGTGCCCAGATGCCCTCACCTTGTGTCCCACCTCCTACAGAAAGGACACTGCCCAGCATGCAGGCTCAGGAAGCTTGAAGGGCCTCGCTGACACTCCCAACACCCCAGCCCAGGCCTGTCCGTTGGTCAGCAGGTCAGAGTCCATCCTGCCCAGCCACATCTTTTCAGACTGCCGCTCCTGAGGGGCCCATGGACAGTGTTCACTACACACCAGCTTGCAGGCAGCAGTGGGAGCCTGGGTGGCACACAGCCCTAGTGCCAAAGCACACCCTCTGGGTGAACACACATCTGTCCCGGGCAGAGACAAAAGGTGCAGATGTGGGGCAAGGCTGGGGTCCTGGGGAGTGGCACCCTCATGGTGGGGGGAACTGGACCCCTCTTGGGGGAAGCCTGCTGGTCCCACCAGAGCACTACAGATGGGAAAACTGAGGCTGTGATCCAAGATCAGAGGGTAAGGTCAACCTAGCACCCTGCCCCTCCCCGCAGTTGCCTGTTTCCAGGAGGGGTTCAGCAGCCGGAGTGTCTATCATGGGTTTCCCCTTGTCCCTGGCAGGAACTGGAGCAGGCTGGTGGCAAGCCCATGTGCATCAGCTCTCTCTCCTCATGCTCCAGCCCTACTCTTGGCACCAGTGCCCACTCTCCCCAAGGTCCCTCAGTGCAGTCACCCAACCCAGGGGGGCCCCCACACCTGGGGCTCCCTCCCCTCCCGCCGCGGCACCTGAATCGTTGTCCCGGACCGCAGCCCATTCTGTCACCAAACACCCAGCCCAGGCGTGAGGATAGCACTGCCACCGAGGACCAGGAAGGGTACGTGCAGGGGCTGGGCCGGGGATCTGAAGCTGGAGGGAGGAGCTGGACAGGGAAAGGAGGGTCCGCCCCATCGGGCGCACATTCGGAATTCCAGGAATGTCCCTCGGCCTGGCCCCGCTTCCCCGCTCTCCCAGAGTAAACAACTCGTCCCGGAGGGAGCAGGGGTGGAACAGGCCGGGCCCCTCCCCCAGGTCCCCCGGGTTCTCTCCATCCCCAACATCCACTCTGCTGACCTCCAGGACCCCTCCCCACGCCCTCACCTCCGCGCCGCGGTGCGCAGCTGAGTCTGACCCGGGCCCCGCCACTCCCGGCCCCGCTGCCCCTCCGCCCAGGCAGGATGTGCGTCCACTCGGCCTGGAGAAGGGAAGTGGCCTCTGCACGTGGCCAGCCGTGGGGGACGGCAGAGCTGCGGGGGGGGTGGGGGGTGGGTGGGGACACTTCATGCCCCCACCAAGGCCGAGTCCAGCGTCTCCCAGAGGGCAGGTAGGCGGCAGGAGCCTGGGAACCGGAGAGCGTCGCCCCGGCCCGGGACCGAACGCACCTCCTCCCGCCGGTCTCCCGGCTCCCCCTGTCACCCCCACCAGTACCCTAACCCCCAAGTCCTCGGCGGCCCGTCCCCTCGCAGGGAGGCAGACCTGTCGCCCTCAGCGGTCCTGTAGGCACAGCCTCCGGGCCGGGGCCAGGATCGCCGCGGTTCCACCGAGGGCGCCTCCTCCGCGCCGCCCGCCCTGACGGCCCCCTTCGCCGAGGCACGCACAGCCGTCCAGAGTCCGGCTTCCCCAACCCACGCCCCTCCCAGCCCCTGCCCGAGAGGGGCGGCGGGAAGCTGCCGTCGGGGCCCGGTCCCTGCGGCCGACGTCCTGCAGCGGCGGCCTAGGGGCGCCCGAGATTCCAGGGAGCCCCCAGCCCGCCCCCGCCACTTGTTGCCGCCACTTGACTGGCGCAGCGCGCTCGGGGCTCGAACTTGTGCGTTCCGCTCGCGCTCGGGTGGGCTTGGCCGGCGGGACCCCCGCCTGCCGGCGCCGTACCTGCGCGCGCAACCTCCTGCTGGACGCCGCTCTCACAGCGAAGCTGTCAGTCAAGCGAACACGAGAAACGCGAACTGCGGTCAAAGCCTTTAGGCCGTGCTCGGGCGCCGTAGCACTGAGACATACCATCGCGACGGACCGGGGGGGGCTCTTGTGCTCCCGCCGCGGACGTGCGGGCCCCGGGAGCCGCTGGTCTGCGCAGGGTAGACTCGTCGCGGCAGGGGCCAGACGACAGCGGGGTTGGGGCTGGGTCGGGGCCGGGGGAAACGGGCCAGGCCGGAATTGGGGCGGATCCGGGACCCGCCAAGTGGACGCACCCGGGGCAGGACCTGCGGCACCGCGGCGCATCCTGCCAGTCGGCGCCATGATTATCCCTGTCCGCTGCTTCACTTGCGGGAAGATCGTCGGCAACAAGTGGGAGGCCTACCTGGGACTGCTGCAGGCAGAGTACACCGAGGGGTGAGGAGCCGGGCCTGCGGGGCGGGTGGCGGCGATGCCGGTGTGTCCCGGTGGTGGGGCGGGCGGCGGTCCTGACGGCAGGACCGGAGTCGGGAGCTTCGGGGTCGCGACGGCCGTGCCGGGGTCGTGGGGTGGGGAGGGGTGGCAGAGCTGGTGTGTTGGGATGCGGGTCCCAACGGCGGGGCTGGGGTCGTGATCGCGATGTGAGAGGCCGACTCCGCCAGCGAGGGTTGTACAGAGACACTCTAGTCAAGACTTAGGCCCTGGATCTCCTGAAGCCCGACCCACCCTTCTACTTTCAGGAGAGCGTTGCTCCCTGCGGTTTGGGGAGAGGTGGGCATCAAGCGCCAGTGTCCTGGGGACTTCTGAGTAGCTTTCTAGGGGAATCACAGGCGCTTCCTCACCTCCAGCAAAGCACACAGCTTCCTCTGTCTGCCTGCCCCCTAGCCTACTGTCTGTGCTTTAGTCTTTGCTGGTGCTTCAAGATGCAGAACAGACTTTCTCCACCTAGCAGTTATCATGGTCTTTTTAGTCACTACCATGCCTGTCCACCCCCAATGGAGTCTGACCTTTGGCCACCCACTGGACGGCTGTGTGTCTTGGTCACCTGCGAAGCCCTGGCTCCTATGTGCATCTGTACCATAGGGCAGCCAGGGTTGAGCTGGCTGTTGGAATGGCCAGCATGGGTGTGAGTGACTGAGGCCTCCCAGGCCCCTTTCCTGTGGATACCATGGTCAGCCCCTCAGCCCCGGTCTGGCCTGGCCTCTCCTTGCCCAAGCTGCCATCTCTGTACTTTGGAGCTAACAGTGTGGAAATTTTCTGAAGGTGCCAAAGGTGCTAGGTTCCAGGGAAGCTGAGGCTTCTGACTGGTTTGGGACATGAGAAAACTGGCTCCCTGGGAAGTGGCCTTTCTACCTGATTTGGGGGAACAGAGCTAGGTAAAGACCCCACAGGTAGTGAGTGGCTTTTCTGGCCAGGATGAGGTCCAGGTCTGCTGCGGACTGCTGGGGTGGACAGAGCTCACTTGGAGGGGGGCGCTAAACTAGGTGGGGAGGTCTAAGAATTAGCACTTTAGGGGGCTGGAGATTTAGCTCAGTGGTTAGAGTGCTTGCCTAGCAAGCACAAGGCCCTGAGTTCGATCCCCAGCATAAAAAAAAAAAAAAGAATTAGCACTTCGGTGAGGGGCTAAATTACTTTTTGGAAATCTCAAGAAAGCAGCCCTGGCCCTGGGTACAAGACGCAAAAGCAGGGGCAGAAGGCAGGTGAGAGCACAGGACACAAGACTGGAGGATGGAACGGGGGTACACACTTGGGGTGGGTGTGACTTGGGGTAAGAGAGCAGATGGGAGAGGAAACTACCAGGGGTTAGCCCTGATCCAGGACAAATGGGGAGAGGGAAGGGGAGAGATGAGCAGGCACCCATCAGGAAGGTGGGACAGGGCTCCAAGCCTGTGTAGGCTGTGGCAACCACAGCCAGCCTCAGTACTTTTCCCCTCAATTTAGGGATGCCCTGGATGCGCTGGGTCTGAAACGCTATTGCTGCCGCCGCATGCTACTAGCACATGTAGACCTGATCGAGAAGCTGCTCAACTATGCACCTCTGGAGAAGTGACCCCTGGAGAAGATTCCTGTCTGCTGACCATGGTGGACATGTGCCCTGCTGAGTTCAAGCTGAGGCATCGAGGAGCTGGAAGCAATACCTGGCTACAGCTATGTAGGCACATACTCCCCCAGCTAGAAGGAATCCAGTAAATGTCTTTGCAAAACTACCAAGAGGTCCTTCCTGTCAGCCTGGCTTTGTGGGACACCCCGTACTGGTGTCTCTGTTCTCTTCATCCCACCTGGGGCTGCCTGGCCTGGCTCCTCCACTCCCCCTGGGCTGGTCTTCCTCGTCCCATCCCTCATTAGGAAGTTAGAGCTAAGGACTCAGGCTGACCCTTTGTACCCCAGCAGAACCCCTGGCCCTCTGGGCCCTGACCCAGTCTGAGTATCAGGTAGCCCTGCAGTAAACCATTCCACTTGGGGGCCTGCCTCTCATGTAGTCCATTGGGGTAGGCGAGTAGGAGCCCAGGAGAAGCAGCATTGTCGCGGGGGGTGGGGGGGCAGCACTGGGGGCTGGCATCTGGTTCCCTCATAGAGAGCTCCCCAGCCCAGAGTGCCTGGAGAGGGAGGGGGCAGCACCAGCCTCCATATCTGGGGCCCTCTGGCCAAAGCTGTGGAAGGCTGGAGCCATTATGCTCCAGTAGGCCCTGGTGCTATCCAGCTGACATGGGCAGAGTTACGACTGCAGGGGGACAGGGAAGCAGCTCTTCTCGAGCTGGCATTGGCTGCCTAGACACCTGACACAGGATCTTCTGGGTACCTATTGAGCCTTGGGGACAGAAGCCAGGGCAGCAGGTATCCATGCCCATTCTGCCAGACACCTGCTTCTCTGGACACGTGCCCTACCCCACCCCAGCCTCTACCTCCTATGTCCCCAAAGGTGCCACAAGGATCACTGGTCTCAGGCAGGTCTAGGGGTCCTCCATTCCCTTCCCAGGGGCTTCCACCTTCAAGGAATGTGCTCCACTGCCCTGTTGCTGGGCTTTTCTGTCTAAGCCCTAAGAGCTTTTGACCTTAGGGACACTGAGCAGGTGGGTCTGCCCACTGTACTGAATGTGAGGTCCCTTAGGACAGCACCATCTGTCAACAAACATTTATTGAGCACCTGTTACTAGGCAGGACCAACTGTGAGGATGTGGGCAACAGGAGAGAGCAAAATCAGCAGAGCCCCTGCTCCCACAGGGACACTAACAGAGACAGTGCAGTAGACACAAGGAGGTGCAGATGATGTTAAAAGCACTGAAGATAAAACAAAAAAAGCAATGAGGAAACTAGGCCAGGGTTCTGGCCATTAGGGAGCCAAGCCTTGTGGGGAGGCCAGAGGTTGTCCCCAGGTGGGTGACACCCCACCCCACAAAGCTCTGAGGGCTGGGAGGGCACAGAAGAGTACCCACCAATGACCACCATACGGAGTGTGTCCAGACTCCACCCTGACTAGTTATACATCAGGAAGTGACCTCACACCAGAGGGGAGGAGCCTGTGGGAGGGGTATCTGATTGTCAGAACTGAGTCCCCACACGAAGGCATATTGGCCACCTGGTGCCATACTGGGGAAGCCGCCTCAGAACTTTGGTGTGCAGTGAAAGGCACTTGGACCCACCCCCAAGTGGGCCTGCCAGGGATCAGCATGGGGAGCACAGGCACACACACAGCCATTGCCCTGGCCATCCGCAATCTCAGTTCAGTAGCCGGACATGGTAGGAGGTGGGCAGCCGGGCCAGACCCCGGATCAGTAGTGCTCCAGCTTGAGGCTCCGGTACAAACAGCAGGTGAAGATCATGCCGAAGACCTGTGCACAGATGGGTGGGCATGAGCAGGCACCTCAGGGATGCCAACCACCCACCCCATTGCCACTCCCATGCCCATACCTGCACACAGGCAATGCCAATGCCCACGGCCCCGATGACCTTCAAGTGCTCCTGGATGAAGGTTTCCAGTTTGGTAATGCAGCCGCCCTGGCAGGTGGGGTAGGATGGCAAAGATGAGCCCTGGCCTGCAGGTCTGGATTGCCCACCCCTCCAAGCACCCACCTACCTCCACCTTGTAGATGTTGGAGGCATGGTCCCGCTTCCCACAGTCGGGCACCATGGTCTTGCAGCAGCTATCAGGGACTACACGATTGCCTGCCTGGCCAGAGCGGATCCACTCGCTGTCCCGCCAGTCCTGAGAGTTGTTGCTGCCGCAGCAGTGAAACTGCAAACAGCAGGGCTGAGCCAGGGCCTGTGGCCTGTAGCCTACTTGGCACAGCCACAGGCACTCCCAGCAGTGCCCACCTCCTGCTGCAGCTTGTCCACCGCACTGGTCACACCCTCATGGCCTGGCTGGTGGTACCGTTTGGTCATGGTATCCTTTAAATTCTCCTTGAGCTCTGTATTCAGCTATAGGGGGAAAGAGTCAAAGTCTGAGAGCTCCAGATAGGGCTGGGAGAGGCTCCAGGAGGGAAAGGGAGGGCAACAGTGGCTCCACAGCAGGTTGGTGGGACTGGGAGCGTCACCAGGGAGGCCACAGGAAGGGATATCTGCCCGCCCATGAGCCCCGTTGGTGGGCAGTTTGGACGCTCCAGGTAGGTCACCCCCCCTTTGTGGTCCCCATTGCCTGTGAGAGCCACACCCTACTCCCAGGACCTGGCAGCACAATGGTCAGCTCTAGAGGGGCAGGAGGACTGTGTCCCTGTGTGCATCCTATCGTAGACATGGTCCAAGTCTCCTGTGGCCTGTTGAGGCTCCTCACCTGCTGATAGTAGACATAGGCCAGGACACCCGCAATGATCTCCAGCAGGAAAATGATGAGGAGCAGGATGAAGTACTAGAAGGCAGGAACAATGGCACTGGAGTGGAGCCACACCCCAAGGGCCCCAGTGTAAGGACTCCAAGCAGCAAGTTCAAGTTTGAGGCTGCCTGGCTCCCAATATGCCTTGCAAAGGGGGTGCCTTCCCTGAAGCCCAGGCAGGCAGGGGGCTCACACCACCACCCAAGCACAGCAGGGCCACCCTGCAGTGACACATTCCCTGTCAGGGCCCCAAAGCCAGTCCCAGGTGGCCAGTGAGGAATCCCCATCCTGGCCCCTGGCCCTGCCACCCCCACCAGAGTGCCACCACGCCCTGCTGACCAAGCACAGCAAGTTCCGCCGCTCCTTGAAGGTGGCACAGCACCCCAGGACCCCAGTCACCATGACAACGACTCCAGCCACCACTAGGATGTAGGCTGTGGCCAGGTAGGTGCTCGAGGCCAGCAGGCTGATGTAGTCACTCTTGAGGGCCAGCGTCCAGATACCCACTGCCATGACAGCCAAGCCAGCCAGCTGTGGGCAGTACACAGTCATCACAGCCGGTCTGGATCCGCACCCCCAGCCAGGGCTCCATGCCATGCCTCGGGTGGTGTGGGCTGCACTCCTCACCCAGAAACAGCAGTTGAAGGTGAACAGCAGGTACTTGAGGCAGACAGTGCCACATGTCGTCTTCTCATTGAACTCGCCCATCCTGGTCTGGGGATGTGGGACGGGGGTCCAACAGCCGGCAATACCAGAACCCTGACTGGGAGTGTGGGCAGATGTTGGGGACAGAAGGGGACACAGGTGGGGAAGGCCTGAGAGGAGCCTCCCAGGGAAGTGAGTCACTTCCTGGCTGCAGCTCTGGAGCCCAGGCCCCAGCAGCCAGGAGGGTAGATCCCAGGTGCCCTGAGGGTGGGGGGAGGAGGGACAGCAGGAGTCAGTTCAGTAGACCCTGCCCACCTGCCCCCACAGCATTCCCTGGGCCCCAGGTCACAGGCTGGCAACAAACTGCCACTCAGACATCATCAGAGGGTCAGGGAATTCTTCAGGCCTAGCTCAGCCCTTCTGGGGGGTCTGTACATGTAAAGGAGGGCAGATGCCCACAGGTGGAGCCTGCAGATCCACTACCCTCCAGACCTGTACCCACCCAAGCAGGGAAGCAGCTGTGCCCCTCCCCAGAGCTCCTGGGCACACCAGCATCTGCACTGGCAGGGCTGGGCACAGACAGCAGCTGGCTGCCCCAGGGCCACATTTCCAGACTTTCACCTGTCTTGGCTCCGCTCCACACAGCACTCACTGGGTGACTGGGGATGGCTCCTCAGAAGGGCCAGTGGGTGGAAGTTCCCCAGGACACTGTGCTAGGGGACCAGGACAGGTCACAGGTCACAGGGCTGGCCCTGACAGGGCAACCATCCCTACGGGGCCAGAGCTGCGTCCAGAGCCATAGAGTTGGAGCCGGAGCCAGAGGCAAAGAGCACCAGTCAGACCTGGTATTTGGGTCTGGGCTAAGGCTAGGGTGGGGCAGGAGGCAGTCTGGACAGTCCGATCCTGGGAGGGAGCTCACTCCTCTCCAGGTGCCCCACCCTGGGCCTTAGCTCCAAGCCATCCCTGTCCCTCCCCCACCAAATTACAACAGCTGCAGCCCAGGGGGGAAAAGCAGCAACCTCCACCCCTGGATGGGGGGTAGGAAGAGACCTTCATCCCTGAGCTGGGGACACAGACTGGCCCTGAGCTAGGGGGATGGGGCGCAAACCTCCATCCCTGAGTTAAGGCCCAAATACAGCTCCATCACCGGAGGGAGGGACACAAAACACATCCCTGCTACTGGGCCCAGTGGCCCACACCTGTAATCCCAGCATTTGGGAGGCTGAGGCAGGATGATCACTGCCAGTTCAAGGCCAGCCTGGGCAACAAAGCAAGACTCTGTCTCAAAAAAACAAGAAAAACCAAACTAACAGACCCCTGCCACTGTGTGTGCCCCCAGGCCAGATTCGGAGTGGCTGGTTCCTGGTTAAGGCCTGGACCCCGGAAAAACGCCGAGGAGTGGCCCCTCTTCCCAGCGCGGCCTGGTGGACTTGAGTCCCCAGGGAAAGGGCCGGCGTGGGAGCTGGGCCCGGCCAGAAATAGCTCTGGTCCAGTCCCTGGACCTCCGCGGGAAGCCAGGCGTCACTGAGATGAGGTCACCGCGCCCCCGCCCGGCCAGGCGCGGTCACCGTCCCGCCCCCTGGGACCGTGCGGTGGGCGGCCCTGCGGCGGAGGGAAGGGCACCCGGGTCCGCGGACAATGCGCGTTCCGGGTCCCCGTACGCAGAGCGTCGCAGGCCTATCCGAGGCCCGAGAGGCTCCCCATACGCCCTGTCCGCCCCGCCGCCGGCTCCGATCCCCTCCAGAAGGGCCTGCGAGCGCTGCACGCACCGGTCCGCCGAATGTAGTCCCCGCTCGGTCCCCCGAGCGCCGGCGCCGGCCTCGGAACCTGGGCGCGCAAGGACTCCGGGGCACCGGGCCCCACCGAAGCTCACTCACCCGCCACACGTCCGAGTCCCGGCCCAGGCAGCGCTGCGGAGAAGCTGCCGTGAACCGGGCGAATGCGCGGCCGGGGCCTGTGAAGCCCCGCCCCACAGAGGCCCCGCCCCACAGAGGCCCCGCCCGAAAGGCCCGGCTCCGCCCCGCGATGGGGCACGCCCGCCAAGGCCTCGCCCCCCACCGGCGGCGCAGGGCGGGTCAAGGCTCGCCCGGACGCGGGCGTGGGCTGGAGCCTGCAGGGTGGTGTGAGGCCCTGCAGGCCTGCAGGCCCGGAGACTGCGGCCTGGTGGCGCCTACCGCCCAGTGAGGCCCACCTGGAAACAGAGGAGACAGTACCCAGGGAGGGCGGCGTCCCCCAAGCCAGAGGCCAACAACCCCAGGAACCTCAGCGAGGCTGCAGCGGTCGGCAGACAAGGCCGGGGCGGGGGCGAGGGCCGGGGCCAGGGCCGGGGCTAGCGCCGCGGGCACCTGCGCGGCTCTAGGTGTATTGTGGAGGACGCCCGGAGAGCCTGGGAGGAGTTCGGTCTCTGCAGACGTCCCCATTCTGGAGGGCATGAGGCCTAGATGTGGGGCTGGGGGTGAGGGTAAAGGACAGGCCCTGCCTGTGGCTGGAACGGACCTGGTAGCTGACTGTCACTGCCCCGTACGCCCTTGTGAACTGGGACCCTGCTGGACCCCAGCCCGCAGGTCCTCGGTTTTGATGGATGGTGAGGGCGTGGCGCATGACCAGGGACATAAAGAGAACCCGCATAGGGATCATAGCCCAGCACAACACAGAAGTCCCCACACACGCAGAAGGCCAAGGGGCTGGGACGGCCAATAGGCGCACTTTATTGGGCCAAGCCCTTTTGTTTTTCTTTTTGCTGAACAGAGGTGAGAACGGAGTGCAGAATGGCAGGGGCACACCAGGCCCTGCGGCCCTGACCACCCACAGGTCGGTTCTGGCAGGTATGTTGGGTGAGCAGCCCGCACCCAGGACAAGTGGTCTTCAAGGGGCAGCTCCTGCGGGGGCCCAGGCAGGCTGGTCACCGAGCACTGGGCAGGTGGCCAGAACCGCGTCTGGGAGGCCGAACCCAGCAACAGCAGGCAGGTCCGGGCAGGCCCGCGGTGTCCAGGGCCTTCCTGTGGCTGCTGCCCAGCAGCCGGGCCTCACATGCGTCCCTCTCGTCCCGCAGCCGTGTGTTCAGCTCCCTGGGGAAGGAGTGCAAGCTGAGCTCCAACGGGTTGAGAGAGGACAGGGGGAGGAGGGCCCCACTTCCTCAGGCCAGAAGAGGGCAGCCATAGGAAAGCCTTCCTCCCTGCAGAATGGGAGCATCCGGGAGCCCGGCGCCCTGACCCGGCGCAGACCCTGCGGGCCAGGCCTGAGCGCACCTGAGCAGCTCCAGCTGCCGCAGGAGACTGAGTTTCTCCTTCTGCATGTTCCTGGAGACCATGACCACGTCCCTGTGGGTGGGGGTGTGACGAGTGCAGAGGACCGGGCCGCGGGACTGGGCTGGAAGGGGAGCGGCCCGGCCTCCCGCGCACCTTTGCAGCTGTTCCCGGCGGCCCTGCGCCTCTTCCTGCAGCCGGAGGAGCTGCTCCTGCGCTCCCTCCAGCTGCGCGCGCAGCGCCTCGCAGGCGGCCCGTAGCTGCGCGTGCTGGGCCTGCGCCTCCTGCTGCTCGGCTGCCCGGGCCTGCAGCTGCTGCTCCAGCTGCGGAAACGGCGAGCGCGCTGGCTAGAGCCCCAGACGTGGCGCCAGCCCCGCGGCTCGGGTCGGCGACGCAAGGAACGGGTTGTGGAGCCGGCGGGGCGCACTCACCTCCCGCTGTCGCCCTGCTGCGCGCTCCAGCTCCTGCTCGCGGCTCTGCAGCTCCAACTCCAGGCCTCCAGGCTCCTCGCGAGGTGGGTTCTGGGGTGCACGAGGCACCTCAGCCTCGGCGCCCCGCGCAGGAGACCGCGGCGGGCGGAGCGAGGGTTCGGAGAGGGCGGGACTCCGGGTAGGCTGAGGCAGGGGGGCCCACCTGGTTCCTCCCGCGCGCCCGCGGCTCCTGCAGCTGCTGCTCCAGCTCTTCGTAGAGGCCGCGCACCTCCCGCTCGTGCTCGCTCTCCCGCCTTGGGGACCGGGCGACAGCCGTGAGCACCCGCCGCCGCCGCAGACCCCGCCGCCGCCGCAGACCCCGCCGTCCTCACCGCCGCAGCGCCTGCTCCAGGCCGTCGCGCTCCCGGGCCGCCGCCTCCAGGCAGTCGGACGCGTGCAACAGGACGTCCTCGAAGGAGCCCAGCAGCTCTGGCCGCTCGCGCTGCAGCCTGGCCCACAGCGCCCTCACGGCGCGCTGCCTGCAGGGGGCGACAGAGTGAGCCCCGCGGCCCGGGACTGCCAGGCGCACCCCGCCGGGCGCCCTCCCTTCCCGACCCTGTGCGCGAGCCCGTGCCCGCGCCACCCCTCCCAGGGCCGCAGCCGCCCGCGATGCAAATTCTGCGGGAAATCACGCCCGGCCGCTCCCTGGCAGACAGCCCCTGGCGGCTGGGCCTGGCCGCGTGTGCAGACCCACAGGCAGCATAAGAGGCCCGGCCGCTGCCGCGCCACTCACTCGCCCAGGACCCGGGCCACCCCCAGCTGCTCCAGCGCAGCGCAGAACCGCTCGACGTCCTCCTCCTCTTCCTCCTCTAGGGAGCACCTGGGGCCCTGCACATCCCACGACTCAAAGGTTTCCTCGGGAGTCCGCGAGGGGGTCACGCCCCGGGCCGACTGCACCCCCACATATCTCCCTGTGGACACAGGCGAGATTACCGGCAGCTTTGTCACCTGGGTTTCCTATTTTTGTTCCTTCTTCTGGTCCTGTTGGTCCTATTGGCCTGGGAATGGGTGGTGACAGCTGGGTCCCAGTCCCACCTGGGTTTGGCAGGGACAAGCGTGGGGGATGGGGGGACCGGAAGATCAAGCTGCACATGGCACAGCAGGGACCCCTGGTGCCCGTGTGTCCCGAAGCAGGAGCCCAGCTCACCCAGGCCCAGACAGAACTCGCGGGCGGTGAGGAAGCCGGTGTGGGCCTGGTCCAGGCTCTCAAACACAGCCTCCAGCTGTTCTGGCGTCAGGGGTAGGTCGTTCTGCAGACCCTGGCCAGGCAGAGGGCAGGGTGAGCAGCCAGGCCAGCCCTAGAGATTGGCTCCAGGGACTGGGGCTCACCTGTAGGTCCTGCCGGGTGATGAAGCCCTTGGCCTCCTTGTCACACAGCAGGAAGAGCTCCTGGGCCTGCTGAAGCACTGCTGTGCCATGCCCTGCAGAGTCCTCCTCCTCCTCTTCCTCTTCCTCCTCCTGAGCCTCCAAGGTCCCAGGCTTCCCAGGACTGGCCATGGGGACTGCGGTGCCAAGAGCAGGCAGAGGAAATGGGGTGAGGGTGTGAATGTGGCTCAGGGCCTCCTGGTCCAGCTGGAAAGGTGTAGCAGAGGTGGGAGCGGGATGTTCTATAGGCTTGGGTGGGGGCTTGGGTCAGGTGACACAGATTTGAGGACTAAGGGGCTGGAGAACAGCTGCAACCCAAGACCAGCCAGAGCAGGACAAGGGCTGGGGGTATTGACCTCCAGGGCTGGTTGTCAGAGCCTTTGTAAGGGGAGCAGACTGTTGGCTGACAGCAAAAGGAAAGGCCATGGTGTGAGAGTCCTGGAGTTAGGGATCCAAGATGGGCACAACCAGGAAAGAAGGCCTGGGCCAGTCTTGGTTGAGTCTTTCTCCCTTGGCTAGGCCTGTGATACCCTGGCATCCTGACAGCTGGCAGGCGAGGTGAACTCCTCCCACCTGGCTCCCAGGCCTCACAGTGAAGGTGCAAGGTCCCAGCCCCGGGCAAGTGCCAAGTGCCTCCAGCAGCCCTTATCGTACCCCTAGATTCTGGATTTAAAACCCCCTCCCCAGACTCACCTCTCAAGTCTTGTCCCAGATCTCCTGTGCCTCCCCCATATCCTGGAAGGAACTCCACCCTTAATCAGAGGCACCTGTCATTGCCACTGCCTTCAGACCCTGGATTTCCCACAGCTACACACAGCCAGCCACACCCAGCCCACCTAAAACTCAGGAGGGGCAATTTCTGGCGAGAGCAGGTCCCAGGCAGTGCAGGCAAGAGGAGGAGACAGGCAAGGTGGGTCACTGTCCCATGCCCTCCCTGCCAGGCCAGCAGCTCTTGGGCTCCCCAGACCTAGGTCCACCTGAGCCGGAAGCTGTGCAGTAGCTGGGCCCGGGAGTGGAAGGAGAGCGGGCAGTGGGCTCCCTGAGCCTCAGACACTGCCAACCTGGACCACCCATGTCCCCAGCTGAGGAGCAAGGTCAGTGTCAGCGGGGACTGGGGCAACAGTGCCTACCTGCCTGCCACGACGCCACACCTGCACTGCTCCCGGAAGCACACGCGCCCCGCGCCGCCCGCCTGGCCACTTCACAGGCCAGGACCCCAGACAGCCACGGGCGGAGCCGCACTTGCTGCTGTCGCCGTGTCCCCGCCTCTCTGGCAGTCGGAGTGGCTGTCACAGCCACAGGGGCAGCAATGGCCGCCCCATCCCCAGGGACCAGGCACCCTTTGCCACAGGATCCTGGCTGCTGGGTGCAGACACCAGCAACCCCCATCCCATCTAGCATCTTCCAGGCTCAAGGCGCCAAAAAATGTGTAGGGAAAAGCTGACAGGAAATAGACCAGATGCCTTAAGTGACTGTCTAGAGCTGGGAGACCTCTATACCTCCAATTTTGTTTTTTCCTATTTCTAAACAATAAAATATTGCATTAGAAAATGGCCTTTAAATTAGCAGCACTAAGCCCATGTAGGATGGAAGTGAGTGGAGCAGGGAGATCAACTTGTGGCCCTCAGCACTCCCTTTGGGAGCATACCTGGGTGCCCTCCTGCTGGGATGGGGGTCCCTCCCACTTCCTGGAGGTCCCCTCCTCAATGCAGCCTGCACCCAAACCCACCTGGACACTGGCCTATGCTTCCCACCTGCACCAGCCCTGGGGGCCGTGTTGCCTCTGCTTCTCAGGCGGAACCACAACAGACTGGACCTATAGGACAGGATTTGGAGACAAGGGAAACTGGCACCAGGGCTGGACCTGCCGGGCCGGCTCGCCCAGTCTCTCTGTCCCAGCTCCCACAGCAACGGTTATTGTTGGCTGGGGGCTGCCACCACAGCACCCCACACCTTCCAGGAGGGGCAGGTGGGGGCTGGGCCTGTGGCTGGGCACCAGCACCCATCACCCACAGGTCTTATTCACTGCTTCCTCCTGGCAAAGGACACTAGGAAACTGCTTCTTGGTACAGGCACACTCCCCTTAGTGAGCACCCTCTTCTTCAGTCCTGCAGCACCCCTCCTCACCACTCCTAGGTACTGGCCGCAGGCTCTACCAGGACATGGGGACAGGGAGGCACATGTCCCTGTCTGCCAGAGCCGGGAACACCAGGAAAAAGAGCAAGCACAGAACTTTGTGGGATGACCCAGGGCAGAAACTCCCGGGTCCCAAACCCTCAGCTCTGGGAGGCCCCCTCCACAGTGTCCAGCCCTGAAGTGAGCCCACACCTCACTGTGTCACTGTGAAGAGAAGAGGTGTGGTGGCACCTTCGGTAAACACTAGTTGTTTTCCCCAGATACTTCTATTGGTCCTTGGAAAGTTGTGCCCAAGAGCCAGCCAGGCAGCCTCAGGGTAAAGCAAAGCCCAGATGGACGAGTCTTCACTGAGGAGAGGGCACAGGGGAGGACCCCAACCCAGCCAGTGGGCCCCAGATGCCAGGCCCAGGAGTGTGACCCTGGCAGGCCTGACAGGCAGCTACAGAGACACTGACCAGCTGGGAGGAGCAGGTCTGAACACCATGTGTCCAAGCAAAGCAGTATAGTCACACAGATGTGAATCTATGCGTGTCATGTCAGCCCTCTGCCCTCTGGGAGGCTGAGGCAGGAGATTCAAGTTTAGCCCCGGTAATGTAGGAACTTAGCAAGACTCTGACTCAAAAAAGAAAAAAAAAAAAAAAAAAAGGGCTGGGGAAGTAGTTCAGTATGAAGGCCCCTGCCTGGGTTCAATCCCTAGGACGGTACTGCCAAAAAAAAAAAAAAAAGTGAAAGAGACAAAAGCTGAGCTGTATCATTTTATTACATCTACTTTGGTGAAAATAAATAATTCTTCACACATACTGTTCAGCAAAACAAGAAAAACAGGAGGGCAATGCAGGTACAAGCTTCTTAGGAGGAACCTGCACCAGGAGGGGGCAGGCAGGGGAGGGGACTAAGGCACAAATGAGAGCCTCCGAGGCCCCAAGCCTGCTCCCCACCCAGGGCAGCAACTGAGTGGCTGAGAGTGCATGGCAGAGCCCCCTCTTTGCAGTGTGAAGGGCCCCAGTCCTCACTCCACAGTGGGTAACTGGAGAAGCAGTGGGTAGAATCCAGCTGGCCACAGCCAAGCTCCTAGGAAGAGAGGCTGTGGGACCCAGGCTGGCAGGCCGAGGTGCTCAGCACGGGGGCAGACCCAGCAGGTGCTGGGTGGGTTGTGGGGTCCGCAGCTGTGAGGTCCTCGGGTGTGGGCATGTGCATGCGTAGGGCATCTGGTGGGAAAGCCACATTAGTGCAGAAGAGACCCAGCAGCAGCTGACGCTGGCACTCCTCCCACTTGGCCAGTGCATCACCCAATGAGAGGTTGCCTCGCACCCAGCTGGGCAATGCCTCCCGGTAGCTGGTGCAGGACAGCGGCACAGAGGGCAGTGACCGAGCGCGACGCAGCTCTGTGGACTCAGACAGCCTGCAGGAGGGAGGGGATGGGGGCTTCAGTGGGGCCCCTGAGGCCCTGAGCCCAGGCATGCGGTAGTCAGGTGGCTCACCTGGAGGGCAGATGACGGCCCAGCTTCCTCTTAGCACGCATCACCAAGTACTGGCAGATGCTGCCTGTCTGTTCCTTCATCCACCGGATGTCCTCAGGCACGTCAGGCAGCCACTCCAGCAGGCTGGGGAGGAGTGTGGGTCAGTGCTGCCGCCAGGTCCCACCACGGGCTCCAAGGGTAACCACCACCCATGATGACCCCAGCCCTCTGTCCTCAGCGCCCCCTTCCCCTAACCCCTTCTGTCATGTACCGAATGGTGAAGGATACAGCGCTCTCCAGTGGCAGGGTGTAGGGTACCATCATGGCTGTGGCCAGCCGCACAGGCAGCATGTTCGACAGTGTGGTCATCAGGTCCTTGGGCTCCACACAGGCCTCCAGCAGGGCTACAGGCAGGAGATTGGGGCCAGTCGAAAAGTGAAGCTAGCCCAGGGGTCACCTGGCACCTGCATCCCTGGCCCTCCTCCCTCCTGAAGCACACCCTCATTAAGCCTTGCGGGCAGGTGTTCCAGGATGTGGTCTTCGACAGGCGCCCGCAGCTGCTCCTCAGCGCTGTTCCTCTCCACACCCCTGCCAGCCTCCTCCTTGTCCTCTTCCCCAGGACCTCGGGAGGGGGGCAGTGCTAGGAGGGGGTTGGGCCGGTTCAGGAGGCCTGGGTGGGGGTGGGGCAACAGATGCAGGTGAACTTGCAGTGGTGGCTGCCAGCCCACAGGGGACATTGCAGAGCCACCACCCACTTGCCCCAGTGTGCCACACATACCATTCCGCCTCAAGAAGCGCAGGCCATCCCTGTATCCCTGCTTGCACATCTCTCTAAGCACCTGTGGCAGAGGAGGCCAGATATAACCTCCTCTGTCCCCTAGAGTCCCTGCAACTGCGTCTCCTCTCCCACCCTGCAACCACCACCAAGCTGTTCATGGACCTAGCACAACATAGAGGGGAGAGACCAGTCAGGCTGCCTCCCCTGGAGAGGGAGTGCAGGCCACAGCATTGCCCGATGCTCCAAAGAGGCCACAGGACCCCTCCCCACCCTGGGCACCTTCCTCCCCTGTGCTCTGCAGGGACAGGCTCAGCAGGCCACGTCTGCCAACCTCTCACCATGGGCTCCGGGGGGAAGAGGGCCTTGGAGAGGCGATAGAGGTTGCGCAGGTTGAACTGGATGCTGGTGTTGGTGACTCGCAGTTCATGGATGTTAGTGGAGCTGTCCTGGGGACAGATGTCGCTCTCACCCGAGAATGGGGACACAGTGATGGTATTTTTAAGCTCATAGAGTGGCAGGTTGTCTGAAATGCCACCGTCCACATAGCGCTTCTCAGGGACACACAGACACACAGACAAACAGTCACTGTGTAAGTGGTATGCTGGCTGCCCCACCCAGTGGCTGTTTTGTTTGGGCCTTTCACCCACTGGGCACTGGCCGCCAACTGGCCTGGGCACCGAGCAGATGGCCAGACATGGAGAGGGGAAACCACAGGAAGTGCACATCTCCCCAGGGCCGCTCGCCTGCCTCTTGAGTAACAGGGGAAGTACTTGAGGCAACAGGCAGTAGGGGGCAGGGGCAGGGGCAGGGGCAGGGGCATGGCCCACCAGACAACAGAGGACTTCTGCCAATCCTAGAAGTTTCTGGGGCAGGGCAGGGCAGGGATACTCACCACTCCTTGGAGGGAGGGAGGGATGAGGCCACAGTATACGGGGATGAAGGTGCTGCAAACATTGGCCTGCAGGACAGGAGAGGCAGCCAGGTAAGTGGGGCCTTGGGGTTGTCCTATGCCCCTAGTATGGCCCACCAGGCCCACCTGGATAAGTTCATCCTTCGAGTTGAAGTGGGAGATGATGACATTCTCGCCATCTGATACCCGCGTCAAGGAGATGCCCAGGCGTCCACTGGCATGCTCATGGCAGTCTTCAGGCAGGGTCCTTAGCAGGCAGCCCCGGATGGTCTTCACCAGGTTGAAGGAGGGGTGCAGGGGGCCTAGGAATCGCTTCCGGGCCTCCTTGGACACCTCAATGATGTTGGCACCTGCCTCACCTAAGACAGCAGGCCCAAGTCAAGGGCCAGTACTGCTGAGCTTAGCACCCACATACTATGGCTCTATACTCAGATCCCATGGTGCAAACATCTATGGTGTCCCCAGTGACCCTGAAGGCTTCCCAGTGTTCACTATGGGTTTGGAGGGCACCTGCAAGACTTTTGGCACCTGTCCTAGGAACAGTGAGACAGACCACCACCATGGGGACAGCAGCAATAAGGGCTGGCCACCGGGGACTGAGACCTGCCCTCTGCCTGGTATTTTCCAACTGCCTGTCCCCATGAGTCACTCGGCCTGGTGTGGCACACAGCCCGAGAGAGGGGAAAAAGCAGAGGCTCAACTCTGACCAGATCCAGTGGGATGCCAGGCACACAAAGACCAACCAGCCTGGGGTCACAGGGTCAGGGGCAGCAGGCTGAAAGCAGTGGGTCTATCTTCTGGAAAGACAAAACCGTAACCCCCTGAGACCAAGGGCAGGCACTGCCTCGCTCTCTCTGGGGCTGATGGGTGCTGATCCAGGTCAGTGCCAGAGTGGCTAAGGAGAGGAAGGCCTTGGAAGAAAAGCTGAGGGCCATGGAGGGAGCACCTGCCACACCACAGGGGCTCCAGATGCCCAAGCCCACTGGGAGGTGGCTTGCCTGGAGGGGTGGGAGCTCTATGGGAATGGTGTCCTCAACTTGAGCTTAGTCCTGTGTAGGGTGTCCTGAGGCCAGCAGGCAGTCTGCACTCCCCCCCAGTCTGAAGGCCTCCACTGAGAGACAGGGCAGGACCACAGAAATGAACCCTAGCCCCCCAGAGAACTACAGCTGTGCCTCTCTCTCCTCCTTCCTTGAGGGCAGAGGTCACAGTAAGTGGGCAGAGAAGAACCCTGGACAGGCTCCTACTGGGCAGGGCACCCAGTCACCTTGGCTGACCTAATGGACTAGGGGCTGGGCAGCAGTTCCCAGGACTCAGGAGGACTCTGTGTGCTGTAAACACCACACACGTGGCAGGGCGCCTGTATGTGTGACAGAGGCCCAGCCCAGTACACTTGGACCCTGGCACTCCTGTCCATGCAAGGTGGGCAGAAGGGCCGGCCACAGCTGGGGAGAAAAGCCGGCAGGACACTGGGCCTGGAGAGGGCAGGGGGCTGCTGGCCACGTCCAGCCCTGACCCTGGCTGGGCTCTCCCTCCAGAGGCCCAGACCCTTCAGGAGGCCACCCTTGCTTAGGGACTCTGGCCAAGACAGCCTCGAACTCCAAATCCCCAGGCGGTGGCGACCGCTGCCCGGAGGTGGGGCGGCTCAGGCCCTCCCGACTCTGGTCCCGCCCATGGCCACTTTCTCTTTCCACCAGGACCGCAGCACCTGCCCGCCCCAGCCTTCGCCCTGCGGGCACCCTCAGAACACAACACACCGGGCACGCCCCGGACCCCCAGGCCCGGCCAGGCCCCTCACCCAGGCAGGCCCCGGTGACCAGAGCCGTGGCCGTGAGCGCGCCGGCCGAGGCCCCATAGATGTGCGTGGCGTTGGCCACCAGGAAAGGAGCGTGCTCGCGGAGGCAGGAGGCCACGCCGATGTGGTAGACGCCAAGGAAGCCGCAGCCCGCGAACGAGATGTTCCACTTCGCCTCCCGGGGGAACATCGCTGCTCCCGGCCCCGCGGGCGACTGTATGCGACTGTCCCTCTGGCTGGCTACCCACCGGCGGAGGTGGAGACGCTGCTGGGCTCCGCTGCGAGGCTGTGTCTTAGAGCGGGGGGCGGGGCCTGAGCGCGCGGACCAACCGGAGTGCGCGCAGAACGGCCGCGCCCCAGGCCCCGCCCCTCGACCCGGGCCTTCAACACCTGCCGGGCGCTGCCACCTGCCGGCTCGCGGGACTCCTGGCCTGCGTTCCACCCGTTCCACCCCTGCCCACCGGGACCACCGCAGCTTCGTATGGCCTTGCGTACCTGCGAGGGGCGGGCCCTGGTGTCGGCCTCCGCCTGCTACACCCACCGAACGCCAAGGAGATCGCCCGGGGCAGGTACGCGCGACACCCGCCACTGGGCCCCGAGAACCTGAGCCGCGCGGGCCTGAGTCCTAGGGCACACCGACCCTCCCGCGGACCGGCCCCTAATCGGCCGCGCCCCCTCTGCCCCGCCGCTCACCCGGCCGCACCTGGGTCGGAACCGCGCTCCTCCGGCCGGGGTCTGCGGGGTCGAGTCTGACGGCCGGGCCACTCCACCCCGGCTAATTGCCCAGAAGGCGGGCACTCCCCGTGAGGTCACCTCCCGCCCCTTCCGCATTCTTCTGGGATTGCAGGACGAGCTGGGCGGCCGGAATCTGGGTCCGCCTCCCTCGCGCGGCGCTCCACCCCTGGGCCTGGGTCGGCAGAGGGGTGCGGCCCTCTTCCCAGGACCTCAGCTTTGGGCCCCATTGATGCCAGGGCTATCGTCCTTTCCGGTCCTCGGCCTCTCTTCCGGCAGCCCCCTACTCAGGGGACCGAGTACAGGAACAGGCAGAGAGCCCTGAGGTCAACCTGGCCCGGCGCACTGCAGGTACAGGACTGGGAGTGAAAGGCAACTGGGTTGGTACCCTGGGGTCAGGGGCGTCCCTGGAGATGGGACACTGAACTGAGCTCTGAGGGACACATGAGCAGCATTAGCCAGGCCAGCCAACAGCAGAGCAAAGGCAGGGGTAGGGGACTGAGAGGGGAGGGAGCTGGGAGCTGGGACCACACTGGACCTGAAAGACCCCTTCTATTTTCCACACGTAGGACAGCCCCCACATGTCTTTTTTTTGCTGGGGATCCAACTCAGAGTCTTGTGCTTGTGAGGTGAGCACTCTACTGAGCTAAATCCCCAGCCTCCTCCCCCCACGTCTTGGTGGCAGCCCAGGGTGGCAAACCCACTGGGCAAGGAGGAGTGGGAGTGGAGTGAGGATTCATCTTGATCTGCAGGAGCCAGGCTCCAAGTGTGTGGCACATGGGGGCACGGCAGGCCCCCAAGGCTCATTGGGGTGGCCACCGAGAGGGAAGCCAGATTTTTGAACTCACCACAACCAGCTCTAAGGGCATGCTTGAGGGATAGCATTGCCCCAGAGCAGGGGACCTCTGTCCCCATTTCCACAGAGGGCTAGGCTGTTTTGGGTACATCTCCCCAGGCCCCTGGGAGGCTCAGGTGCCAGCAGGGCAGGCGCCAGAACAAGGCAGGACCTTCCTGGAAACCCCACCACCCCGGGGCCCCAGGGACAGCCTGATGAATCCTTGGGCAGTACTTCCCCCTCATACTCATGGCACTTAGGGCAGTACAGCCTTCCCTTTGGAGTCCACCTTCCCTTTGGAACTCAGCTGTGCCCTTAAGTATGGAGCTCCTCAACCTGGTGTCCTGCCCAGTCTCTGCAGCTCACTGAACCTGGCCCTAGGGCCCTACCAGGACCTTAATTTTTCCCTCCTCCCCCCACCAGCCTCCCAAAGCCTCTTGGTTTCACTCCTACCTGGTCCCTGTTCATTGGGGCAACAAGAGAGAATGTGAAATGCAGTTCACGGCTGGGGGTGTATCTCGGTGGCAGTGCTAGTGCAGCATACAATAGGCCTTGGGTTCTCTCCCCAACACCATGCATACAAAAAAGAGTTGTGACCCCTCCCCACCTCAGGACCTTCTGTGACCCCAGTCTCTGCCTGTTTCCCTTGCATACTTACTCCCAGCTCCAGGGCTCTCCCCACCTTGGATACAGAATTCACTCACTTTCCTCCTGCCTTCCCAGAATAAAGTAGGTCCTGCCCACTACACTGCCCTCAGATGGCCTGGGGTACCACAGCCAGTCAGTGCTAGAGCCTGGGGAAGGACACAGGAAACAGGAGGGCTATAACTTGTCTGTCCTCAGCTCCACATGCCAGGCCAGAGCCTGTGGGGAGGCTACCCTGAAGGGAACCAGTAAGAGAGAACACTCAGCCCTCTGCCCACAGGCCACCTCCACAGCTGGAGGGCAAAGGCAGCATTGCCAGGAAACCAGGGACACCCCCCACCCTGGAGCTGGGCTGTTGGTATCTTCATCTGTGAAACCTGGGGAAGCCACTCTACCCATCCCTAGGCACCAAGCACCTCCACAAAGTCCTGGACACCATCCAAACCCTCTATCTCAGGTCAACCTCTGCTGCCTACATTTCCAAACAAGCTGGCCTCGGTATTCCCTAAAAGCTTCAAGACTTCGCTTTGGGCCTGAAGGTCCTCTGGAGCCAGGGTGCTGCTTAAGGACCACAGGAAGTAGACCAGGCATCTTCTGCTCCTCCCCACTCAGCCACAGCTCCATCAGCCCCAAACAGTCTACACAGAAGTGGGAGTGCAGGTAACCTGCAGTTGACACAAAGTGTTCACAGGCTGCTCAAGGTACATAAAAAGGCTTTATTTGCAGAGGGGAAGGAATTTAATCAAACAGGCCAAATCCCATGTCATCATCAGACTCCTCTGACTCCTCCTTCTTCTCCTCCTTCTTCTCCTCTGCTGTGGAACGAGTAGCATGGTTGAGTGCTGGCCACAGTGCCCAGTCAGACGTACTATATCAGCCCACCAACTCTGAGAGTTAGCCCCCTGCCCACCCACCAGTCTCCACTCACCTGCAGCAGGGGCAGAACCAGCAGTAGGAGCTGCAGAGCCAGGGGCAGCAGAGACAGCCACAGCCCCACCAGCTGGCACACTGGCAAGCTTGCCAATCCCTGCAGAGCAGAGGGGAGGTAAGAGCAGAGCCAGTGCCTAGCTGGGGTGCCAACCCAGGAAGTTGGTTTCACCAGGCACAGCAATTCGCTCAACAAATCAGATCACCATCACAGTGCACTGCCACAGGATCCACTGCTTTTCAAGGACATATGGCTGTTCCCCCTATACACAGGCAGGGATCCCTCCCCCACCCACCAAGGGAGGTTTGTTTTTTTGGGGTGGAGGGCAGTGCTTGACCTAAATTCCCAATCCTACACCAAAGGAAGTTTCTATCCAGGAACGTGGCTTCCAGAAATGAAGCCCACAGCAGCCCCCTCCCCAGAGCTAAATTAGACAAACATGTTTACAGCTGGGCAGTGAGTCTGCTGCCCCAATGGCCACAGCCCTCATGGACCACAGTTCACGGAGCTGGCCTTCCCTGTCACATGCACAAGGACAGAAACGCTGCAGTAAGAGATCAGTGTCCAAACAAGTCCTACCAGCTCCAGCCTGATGTCGCCAGAAAACCATCTGCCTAGAAAAGGGGTTCAGGAGCCTGTGGTAACCTTGGCACCCTTAGTCCCTGCTCCCAACCCATTTGCAAAAAGCACTCAATGAACTATTTACAAGAGCTCCAGGGGTTGAGGATTTAGCTCAAGTAGTAGAGTGCTTGCCTAGCAAGCGCGAGGCCTTGAGTTCAACCCCCAGCACCAAGACAAAAAAAAAAACAAAAAAAAAAACAAAAAAAAACCAACAAGAGCTCCAAAGCTCCAGAGAAAGTCTGTGGAAAGGACAAGGGGATAGGGATGGCAGGTAGATTAAAAGTACAAGGCAACACCAACTACCCATTCATGAACATGTCCAGAAGTGCCTGTAGCAGGAGCCCACAAGAGGCTTTGCTTGTTCATTGGGTCAAGCTTCTAGAGTGCTGTGGTCCACAAGCGAAACCTGGCAGGCCATAAACTGACCAGCAGGCATTAGAATGGACCATAAAAATAAAAGCCTTGCCACATAAACTCACCCTGGGCGATTACATCTTCAATGTTTTTCCCATTCAGCTCACTGATGACCTGGAGTAGACAACCACAGCCAGCAGTCAGTTACCAAAGGGGAGCAGTGACCTGTGCTGGCCAATGTGGTAACCACCAGCCACACAGGGGTTCTCTGACTTGAGTTGCTGGGAGCTGAAACTAGTTGCTAAGATTCCAACTTGACAGTGAAAAAGGAACACAGTCTTTCAGTGCTTATCTGTATAAACAACGTGTTTATACACATGGGTAAAATACCACTAAAATTGTCTTTGGCCAAGACTTGCCTAACACACGAGGGCCTAGTTTAGATTCCCCAGCACTACCAAAAAAGGGGATGGAGAATAAACTGCTTTGGAAAGTTTGTTTTTTTTTTTTTTTTGCAGTATCAGAGATTGATCCTAAGACTTTAGCTGAGCTACTCCCCAACCCTTTTATTGTTTTACTTTGAGAGGGAATTTAAATTCTCCAGACTGGGCTTCAACCTGTGCTCAGCCTTCCAAGGTGCTAGGATTACAGGCATGTACCGCCTTGCCCAGCTCGCTTTGGGGAATTTTACACATCAGAACTGCACTAGACATATACATATCACACCACGCTGGCTAGCCACCCCCAGTGGCAGGCCTCCCTCAGTCTCCTGGAAGGCAAATCCAGGATCACACTGCGCAGGGACCGCTGGAGTGAGACATTCGGGCCCGCAGGGGGTTGGGGGCCCAGGGCGGCAGCTACCTTATTAAGCCGGTCATCGTCTGCCTCGATGCCCACGCTGTCCAGGATCTTCTTGATGTCCTTGGCGCTGGGGGAGGAGTTGCCTCCGAGGGCTGCCAGCAAGTAGGAGGCGACGTAGCGCATGCTAAGACGGGCGGAGAGAGCGCGGCAACGGCGTGATCGCGGTGGCCTCCTCCCCGCACCTGGCCGCCCGGGCGAAGCCACGTGGGGCCGGATCCCGGGGCCCCCGTCCCAGAAAGCTCCTCCAGGCGCCCACTCACCCCGCGCCCTGCGCCCGGGCCTAGCGGGCCTACTCACTCGGCGGCGGTGGCAGACAGACCTCACGCGTGCGACCTCGGCGGCGTCCGGAAGCGAAAGGAAGGGGACGGCACAGGGGGCGGGGGTAAGCCGCTACCCAGAAGCCTCCGGGTGCATGCGGCGCTGCGCGAGGGCGCCCGCAAGTGACGCCACGGAGCGCGCAGCCGTAGACGAGGGGAGAGGAGCCATGGTCTGGTCCTCAGCCCGGAAGTCGCGCTGTAAAGGCGAGAAGCCCTACCGAACGGACGCTCTAGAAGAGCATGGAACGAGTGTCTTCCGAAATCTATGGGGCGGCCGACTTGTCGACCTGAAGGGGACTGCACGACCCTTCAGCGAGTAGCACGCCGGCATGCCACGAGGTGCCTACAACTACCACCATACAACGCGGCCGCCTCGCTCTAGATGCATCCTTTGTTGGCGAACTGCAAGTCCCATGGTCCACCGCGGCCGGAAGTGCGAGTGACCGCCGGCTTTCGCGGGCTGCGAGCGACTCTGGGTGGAGGAAGCCGGCACAATATGCCTCTCTCTCTGGCTCTCGGAGGGGTCCCTGCCACCGCAGTCAGAGGTCCAACCTCTGGCGGAGGCCGATGGCGCTCTCCGGCCGGGCTCAGAGAAGTGGCCGAGCCGCAAAGGCGGCCCTACTGGACGTAGACCCTTCGCGCCGTGTCCCGTGGACCAGGGCGGCCCAGGAGGGAGAGTGATAGCGCTCGAGGCCGGGCACAGAGGAGGCAGTGTCATCAGTGGCCTGGGAGCGGTTTATGCCCGCACCCTGGGAGTGGCGAGACCCGAGTGACCCACCTCCATGCTGCCTCGGTCAGTCCAGAATTGACCTCAGTATTCACATGATGTCCGCTCCGCACATCACCCACAAGCCCTTTGTATCTGGGATTCTGCCACACTACGGGGTCTTGAGAGGGAACAGATTTGCCCATGCCTCTGCACAATTTTATGTTGTGCAAGGACGTCGAAGTAGTTGAGTGAGAGAGTCGCAAGAGGTCTGGGCATCGGAAAACTGTCCTGAGGGGTCGACTGAGCTGAAAGATGAGCTGGCCCTGCCAAGGTCTAGGCAAGCACTAGGCAGAGGGATCAAGCCGGATACTGGCAGGAGATAGGTCATGCAGGCAAAGCCAGCCAGCCTGGGGGCTCTGACTACAGAGCAAGCCTCTGTGTGTGTGCATGTGTGTGAAGGGTGAACACAAGGGTCTTCTTGCTTAAGGCACACAGCTGGAGTGGAATAGGGGGCCATCCTGGCAAGGAATGGTTTAAACTGGCACGTGAGCATGTTATGGTCTCTGTACCCCAGTACTGGGGATGGAATTTAACGCCTCAGGCATGCTAGGCAGCTGTAGATCTACCACTGAACTGCGTCCCCACCCTGTACCCTAACTCCGGCATGGGGGCATGGGAATTGAACCCAGGGCTCTCCAACAGAGCTACATTCCGAGCGCCTTTTTGTTTGTTTTTTATTTTCAGACAGTCTTGCTAAATTGCTCAGGCCAGCCTCAAACTGGTGAGGCTCGTGCCTTAGCCTCCTGATAGCTGAGACAGGCAGCTACACACAGCTAGTAATTTTTTTTTTAGGTGGTAAAATAATTCATAACAATTTACTAGGGGATGGGGATTTAGCTCAGTAGCTAGAGTGCTTGGCTTGCAAGCACAAGGCCGAGTTTGATCCCCTGCACCAAAAAACAAAAAGACTATTTTTTTAGAGGTGGAGATTTAGCTCAAGTGATAGAGTGCTTGCCCTAGCAAATGCAAGAACCTAAGTTTGATCCCCAGCACCACCCCCCCAATTTACTTTTTTATTTTATTTTTTTTAATTTGAGACAGGGTCTTGCTATGTAGTTCAGGCTGCCCTTGAACTCACTGTGTACCATAGGCTGCCCTCAAACTTGCAGCAATCCTCTTGCCTCAACTTCCCAAGTGCTGATATACAGGCCTGCACCACCACACCAAGATCACTGTTTGGTTTTTTTTGTTTGTTTGTTTTTTTGGTGGTGCCAGGGATCGAACTCAGGCCCTTGTGCTTACAAGGCGAGCACTCTAATCACTGAGCTAAATCCCCAGCCCCTAAGAGCACTTTTAAAACCGAACCACTAGGAAAAAATACCAGTCTTGACACAGTAAACAGTCTACATTATCATTTCTGAGGGTTTTTTGGGGGTGGGGATTTTTGTTTGTTTGTTTTTTGAGACAGGGTCTTACTGTGTTGTTCACACTGGACTTCAGCTCACTAGGTAACCTAGACTGCCCTGGAACTCAGGGTTATCTTCCTGCCTCAGCCTCCTGAGTACTAGGATTATAGGCATGAACCACCACAGCTGGTTTATACTACCATTTCAACTAATAAGTTGGTAAGAAGATAATACAGTCCTCATTCAAAAGACAAGTTGCCATGCTGGGCCATGCAACTGCATGTTGCAAATACCCTAAGCAAAAATGGTAGTTGGTGATGGGGGAACTGCCCCACCTACTTACTCTAAGGGAGCCAGTTTATCCTAGGCCTGATTGCTTACTTTGTGACCTTTTGTTGCCAGAGGATTATATCATTAAGGCTTTGTTAAATTCAGAAGGCTAGGGGTTGGGGATTTAGCTCAAGTGGTAGAGTACTTGCCTAGTAAGTATAAGGCCCTGAGTTTGATCCCTAGCACCCCCCCAAAAAAAAAAATTCAGAGGGCTAAGTAACCAATTCTGGGTTTAGGCTTTTATTCCACTCTTTCTATAAAACCCAGATTTCTTCAAGTTCAGTAATTTACAACTTTCCTAACTAACCAACAGTTCCTATTTCACTGTTTATTCCTGGGTACTGATATCTACATCAGTCAAAACCCTTTAACCTTCAGGGGAACGGTGTCACTGTAAGATTGTCCTATTACTGCTGCCAAAAGCCGAAAGCCCATAAGCCAGTGTGGGAAGCTCTGCTTTTCATATCTCCATATCATGTGTGCCACCGACTCATGTTTTCTTACACAGTAGTCTCCATGCTGAAAGATGCAAAGTAGACAGTTCAAGAAATGCACACCACGGAGCTGGGGATTTAACTCAGTGGTTAGAGTGCTTGCCTTGCAAGCACAAGGCCCTGAGTTCGATCCCCAGCACCAAAAAAAAAAAAAGAAAGAAAAGAAAAGAAAAATGCATATCCATATCTCGATGGCTAAAAAGGATATCACAAGGAACCCTTTGAAGTTCTTATCTAAACTACTTTGCCTCTTGGGGGCTGGGGATTTAGCTCAGTGGTTAGAGTGCTTGCCCTGCAAGCTCAAGGCCCACAGTTTGATCCCCAGCACCTAAAAAAAAAAAAAAACAAAACTATTTTGCCTCTCAACGCTCTAATTTTTTTGGTTCCTTGAACTCACAATTAACTACTGGGCTGGCCTTGAACTCTGTGATCTTCTTGCCTCAGCCTCCTAAATGCTGGGATTACAGACATGTGCCACCACACCTGGCTCAACTTCATGCCCTTGCATATAAAAAATCAAGTAAAATGAAGATGTGGAAACTTCTTCTCTCCCTTCTAAATTAGAAAACACTTGGATTTTGTTTTACAGCTGATAGAAAATGGTGTAGTGACTCTTGTAGTACAGAGGAGGTTGGCTACAAGGAGAGACATGTCTCCTGCAACTCTACCAGGTCACAGACAGCTTAGAGGAACCTGCCAGACACTTGGCATTTTTCTGGTAAGAAGAATCTGATACTTCGGCAGGCTTTGGATTGGTAGAAGGGAGATCTCTACTGCCAGGATAAGGTCTTGCCACATGAAATGAAATTTAGGTTCTAAAACACTCACTCTCTCTCTTTTTTTTTAAATATTCTCTTGTGCTACCTTTTTTTTTTTTTTTTTGGTGCTGGGGTTCGAACTTAGGGCCTTCTGCTTGGGAGGCAAGAGCTCTAACCACTGAGCTAAATCTCCAGCCCTCTTGTGCTATCTTTGATGTAAATTTTAGCACCAGTGTTTTTTTTTTTTTTTCCATTTCACCTTTTAGCATCCAAGCATAGAGGAATCATGGCCCAGAAGCAAGACATTCCTAGTGGACAAGAGAGATTCCTTCATCTTCTTGGTTGTAGTTAGGACAAGGTTCATGTGGTCATCCATATGTAGTTACACCGCTATCCCGCTGCCATTTCCCTTGGAGTCCTTACTCCCTGCATCCCGGAATCTTTGGCTTTCTCACTGCCAAGCATGGGCCATTGTGCGTCTCCCAGGTGTTCTCTCTCTCCATACTCTCACCATGAAATCTACCACCTCTTGCACTTGGAGCTGCTGCAGCTCTGCCATGGCAACCATGTGTGGTACCAGTGCCTACATGATCTCCATCCACTTGACTTCTTTCTTTTTTTTTTAATTTATATTTTTGACTTCTTTCATTTGACAACGTTTTCAAGGTTAGTCTGTTTTGTACCATGTATCAGAATTTTGTTTCTTTTCTGTACTGGGGATTGAACCTAGGGCCTTCACACTGAGTTACATCCCTAGCTCTTTTTGAAAATTTTATTTTGACACGGGGTCTCTCTAAGTCACTAAATTGCTTAGACTGGTCTCTAACTTGCTGTCCTCCCACCTCAGCCTCCAAGAATGCTGGGATTATAGAGTTGTGCCACTGTTACCCAGAAGTCAGGTCCTGATGCAGTGAGGAACCAGACCCTCACTTTCTAGGACCTTGGTTCTTTGTACCCTCAATGAAAGAATTGAGTGAATACACATAGGCCGTGCAGAAGTCTAAGTAGAATGCATTGTAAAATGGATATGGAGAGAGTTGTACCTTCATGCAGGAAGGTGGCCATTGCCACAAAGTTACCTCCCTGTTTTCAAATTTGGATTCATTTTTAGGCACCCAAGAGTGACTCTTGAGGTCTAGGGAAGTGGAGTAGTTACAATGCCTAGCACCATTTTACTTAGAAGTTGCTTAGGGATTGCAAAATGCCTTCTTGTCCTTTTTAGATGGTTGGTGTTTCCTCAGGGGCTACAATCATGTAAGGAATTTATGAAAGAGAGTTTGAGAAAGACATGTTCTTTTTTTTTTTTGAGAAAGATACGTTCTTAATTTAGTTTCCTTGAGACAGAGTCTTGCTATGCAATTCAGGCTGGCCTTGAACTCATTATGTAGCCCAGGCTGGCCTTGAATTTGCAGTGATCCTTCTGCCTCAGCCTCCCGAGTGCTGGGATTATAGGTGTGCACCACCACACCTGGCTCATTCTTAATTTAAACCAGGTCCCAGGCCAAGGCAGGAGGATCTTTGAAGAACATTTCCATGCCTGATATCATTGAGTTGTAGGCTCTGGCAGCCAGAAATGCCATGTGCCTCATTCTAGAGTTAGGTGGCCAGATGGCCAGGTATCAGGACTGTGCACCACGTGTGACTTTAAGATGTCACTGTGCTCTGTGGGGTCGCTTTAGGTCCGAGACCAGACAAATGATTATATGTGTATTATCATTGGAATCTTTCTGTAATTAATTACCAATGCATGCTATTTTGGAACCCCTCTTGTGTCCCTCAGGCCTGTTAATGTCTAATTAGATCTGCCTACACTACCACACCCTACTTGTTGTTTTTTAAAATATCTTCTGGCAGCTTTGCAGAAACCGAGTAAGAGTCAGGGAACAGGAAGGACACAGCAGGAAGGCCTGGCAGATAGGAGGAACTAACCGGTGTAATTTGGAGAACAGGCAGGAGGAGATAGTGTGTGTTCAGTCTGACGCACTTGCACTGCTGGATGAGATTCAGGGTGAAAAAGGCACAGCCCAGTCCTCAAGATGAGGTCTGAGATGGTGGGGAGGCAGAGATCTGGTTTGAGGTTCTTTGGTTTAAGGCCTGCTAAGTGCTGGTTCTGGTTCCCACCAGCTACAGTGCCTTGGGCCAAATGTCATTTTTCAGAGCCTCTTTTTCCTCCCTTTCTCAAGTCACAGGGTGATTCAGGGAGGCAGAGCAGGGAAGCGATGCCCATAGGAAGATCGTCTGAGCTGAGACTGCAGTCTGAGGAGGTCCCGCAAGCTTCCCAGGGAAGGAGGCCTTCGGACCGGCATCTAGCAGGGGATGGGGTGTGGGGCAGCAGTTGCCCCCCAAAAGAACCAGACTCTGCCCTGGTATCGCATCTAGGACTGGACCACGCTGCCAGAGGGTCTCTCGCACCCAGAAGCTCGCAGAGTGCGGGTTTCCCCGCGATGCTGGCCTGACGGGTAGTGGGGCGAGGCAGACACTCGTGCCCAGGCCCAGCGGAGGACCCGGAGCAGCTGCACAGGCTGCCGGAGGGGCGGGGCCTGGGAAGGGGCGTAGCCAGCTCCTGTGCGCCCGGAAGCGCGCCGGCGGGAACCCGGCGCCCAGCGCGCGCGGCGAGGACGCCCGGGAGCGCAGGTACGCAGGAGGAGCGGCCCAAGCCCGCCGAGCCCGGAGTGTGCGCTGCCTCCCTCCCCGGCTGACCGAGGTGTGAAGTGAAAGCGGCGGTGGCAGAGCCTGCTCGAGGCTGCGAAGTGGGGCCTTACCCCTACTCCTCCCCCTGTCGCCCCCAGGGTAGAGGAAGTCCTGGGCGTTTCTAAAACTGATGAGAGTGAAGGTTGAAGGTGAGTTTCTATATATCCCCGGATCCGGGCTGGGAGAGTCCGATGACCTGGAAAGTCTAGGGGTCACTCGGCAAGATTCCAGAATTAGGGCAGGAAGGCTCATGCCTGCCCCCCCAACAAGTAAGGATGCACAGCCTCTACCGTGCACGGGGTCTCCACCCTCTGCCATGAGGTTCCAGCTCTCCACCTGACTCCCAGCAGAGGTACGGCCCCTAGGACTGCATGGGTCAGATGGCTGGAGGGCTCCTGCCTCCAACCTGTGTCCCTGTGCCCTGTGGGGAGGAGGAGCCCAGCCCTCACGCCTGCCTAATCTCTCTTGACTCCACAGCTGCTCTGGGCCCTGCCTGAGCAGGCTTGCCTGGCAAGCTGGGACATGCCTGCCCCTGGAGGATCATCAGTAGGCGATGGCCACGGTGGTGGAGGGGCTGGAGCCGGAGGATGCAACTTCTGCAGAAGACACAGGAAGGGTTGTGGTGGAGGCTTCCGATGCAGAGCCTGGGGCACCTACTGTCTTGGCCAGGAACTGGCTGAACTTGGACCTATACCCTGGAGGCTGCCACAGGCTGCTGCACCTGTGTACCCAGCAGCCGTCACCACTGCTGCAGGTGGAGTTCTTGCAGCTGAGCACCCACGAGAACCCTCAGCTGCTGGAGACCACCCTAGCCCAGGTGCCCTGGAGCCAGCTGTGCCTCCGCTCTCTGGTCCTCAAAGGTGAGCTCCTTTGTGCTTGATGTCCCTGTCTCTACCTCTGTGTCCCCCTCTTCTGCTTCTTGGTCCTGAAAAGGCAATGCATGCACCACCCTGGCCCCAGCCTCTCTACCTGCTCTCAATATGAACCCCTGCCCCATCCCTGATCCCCTTGGCTTCAGAACCCTGAAACTGCCCAGTAGGGCTCTTCACAGATCCCATTGGCTCTTGGGGTGGTGATGGGTGATGCCGTCAGCTGACATGAGCCAGTGGCTTCCATCCTTTTTCCTTCCATCTGCAGCTCAGTATCTTTTTCCCTGCAGTGTTTCTGCCACTCCAGTGTCTCTGGCCCTCTTCATCTGTCTGGGCTAAGAGGGAGGCCTGCGCCTCCCCAGTGGGTTTGTCTGGCTGCAGGGTGCAGCTGGGATCCTGACTCTGACCACCTCCACCTTCCCTACTTCCAGGAGGGCAAAGCAGGGGCACCCTGGGTGCCTGCCTCCGGGGCACCTTGACCACGCTGCCTGCCGGCCTGAGTAGCCTGGCCTGCCTGGTCCACCTGGATCTGAGCTTCAACAGCCTGGAGACACTGCCAGCCTGTGTCCTGCAGCTGCATGGCCTGGGCGCCCTCCTACTGTCTCACAACTGCCTGTCAGAGCTGCCTGAGGCCCTGGGGGCTCTGCCCACACTCACCTTCCTTGCTGTGACACACAACCGCCTGCAGAAGCTGCCCACAGCACTGGGGACCCTGGCTACCCTGCAGTGCCTTGACCTCTCTGAGAACCTCCTGGACACTGTGCCCCCTGAGATTGGAGGCCTGAGCAACCTCAGTGAGCTCAATCTGGCCTCCAATCGGCTGCGCAGCCTCCCAGCTTCCCTTGGTGAGTAGCAGTTATGGCCCAGGCCTGCACCCCCACCTGGGCCTCTGCACCATGGCCTCACCACGCATGAGCCTTCCCCCCTCGCAGGCTGCCTCCTTGCTTCCCTCCTGCTTTCCTGGCCTCTGGGGCCCCCTGTTCAGCTTTCTTTCCTTGGAGGCCAGAGCCCCAGGGCCAGGGTGACCCTGAGTGGTCCTTTGTGACCCGAAGCCTGTGCTTTCCTGCAGCGGGGCTGCAGTCCCTGCGGCACCTTATTCTGCACAGTAACCTCCTGACCTCAGTGCCTGCCAGCTTAGCCCACCTCCCACTGCTCATGCGGCTGGATCTGAGGGACAACCAGCTCCAGAACCTGCCGGCTGAGCTACTGGATGCACCCTGTGTGCGCCTGCAGGGAAACCCCCTAGGTGAGGCCTTGCCAGAGCCCCCAACCTCTCCAGGTAGGCTTGGTGTGGGGAGGGCCAAGCCAGGCCATAGAGAGGACATGTCGGCATCCTGAGGGGTGGTCTGTTTCCTGCACAGGCACACCCCAAGATCTGGAGATGCCCACATTGTTGCTGACTTCAGATGTGGACAGGTACAAGGTGGGGAGGGGATGGACCAGAGCAGGTCTGTCTGCTCTGTCACCTGGCAACCCTGGACATCTCCATGCTTCAGGAGTCTCTGGCTCCAGCACAGAACCCTCCTGGGTCTGACTTCACCAACTCTTTCCTCACAGCTTCCCTGTGACCCCACAAGGCTGCTCTGTGACTCTGACCCACGGTGTCCGCCTGCAGTTCCCAGCTGGGGCCACTGCAGTCCCCATCACCATCCACTATCGACTGTGGCTTCCGGAGCCAAGCCTCGTCTCTCTTGGTCCTCATGATTCTCTGCTCAGTGGTGTCCTGGAGCTGTGGCCCCATGGCGTGGCCTTCCAGCAGGCAATACCAGCGTGTGGTGGGAGGCAGGAGCAGAGGCCCTGGGTGGCCCCCAGTCCTCACACTACCATTACCTGGCAGGATGTGAGCCTGTGGCTGCTCTTTGTCCCCCCACGGGCCCGTCGTTGCCGTGAGGTGGTGGTCAGGACACGGAGTGAGGACACCTGGAGGGACCTGGAGACCCATCTGGAGGAAGAGACCCCGAAGGTGAGGGCTGCCTGGCCTGTGGGTAGAGGGGCAGAGCGCAGCCCATGAGCTTAGCCTTGACTCTGTTTCCCTTTGCCCCTGCCCCCTCACTGTCACCCAGCGGCTCTGGGCTCGCTGCCAGGTACCCCACTTTTCCTGGTTCCTTGTGGTTTTACGTCCTGTGTCCAATGCTTGCCTGGTGCCACCAGAGGGGACACTGCTGTGGTCCTCAGGTCATCCCGAGGTCAAGGTCGTCTTCCCTCCAGGGGCTACTGAGGAGCCTCGTCATGTCTCCATGCAGGTGCAGCGGGGCAGTGCCTAGGGTGGCAGGTGGCCCTACATGCAGTGGGTGCTCAGGAGGCTGTCCTGTCCTGCAGGTAGTGCGCATGGCCAGCCGGGAGCTTCGAGCCCTCTTGGGGGAGCCAGAGGCTGCTGTGAGCCCCCTGTTGTGCCTCACCCAGCAAGGCCCTGCTGGCTTCCTCCGCCCAGTCACCGTGCAGCTGCCCTTGCCCCCCGGTGTCACAGGTGAGAGGCTGCCACACTGCGTGTAGGGACCTGTGGCCATGGGCTGGGATGACAGTATTTGGAAAGGGGAGCCTCTGCCAGGGCCTCAGCCTGCTTCCCCTCCTCTCCAGGGTTCAATCTGGACCACTCCCGCCTGCACTTGCTGTACCGGGCCCCTCCTGCAGCCACCTGGGATGACATCACAGCCCAGGTGGCCCTGGAGCTTACCCACCTGTACGCACGCTTCCAGGTCACACATTTCTCCTGGTCAGTGCCCCTCCTCCCTCCCCAGTTCCCCCCTCTCGCCTGTCCAGCCACAACTCATCCTACCCTCCCAGGTACTGGCTGTGGTACACCACCAAGACCTGTGTAGAGGGCCTGGCTCGCAAGGCCTGGGAGCGGCTGCGGCTTCATCAGGTCAACCTCATCGCTCTGCAGCGCCGCCGGGACCCTGAGCAGGTGCTGTTGCAGTGCCTGCCCCGGAACAAGGTGGGGGCTGGGGAACTGGAGTGGGTGACTCACAGGCCAGGGGTATAGGGCTCTGGCTGTAAGCTGTGTGGTGTCCTGCAGGTTGATGCCACACTGCAGCGGTTATTGGAGCGCTACCGCGGCCCCGAGCCCTCTGACACTGTGGAGATGTTTGAGGGCGAGAAGTTCTTTGCCACCTTTGAGCGGGGCATCGAAGTGGATGCTGGTAGGCTGCCCTGCCCCAAGAGGGCTTGGGTCTGCCCCTTCTACCATCCCTACTGAGCTGTTCCCCACCCCCAGATCGCCCGGACTGTGTGGAGGGCCGGATCTGCTTTGTCTTCTACTCGCACTTGAAAAACATGAAGGAGGTGTACGTTACCACCAACCTGGATCGAGAGGCTCAGGCCGTGCGAGGCCAGGTGGGTGATGGATGGGCTGGGGACCCCCAGGCTTCCTGGACAGAGGCCAGAGCCCTGAACTCCCCATTGCCCTCAGGTGTCCTTCTACCGTGGCTCAGTGCCCACAGAGGTGCCTCAGGAGGCCGAGGCTGCACGGCAGAAGAAGGGTGCGGACACCCTGTGGATGGCCACCTTGCCCATCAAGCTGCCGGTGCGACAAGCTGCAGGCGGAAGGAACAGAGCCATGGGGGTTACCAGGGACAGGAGGGTGACATCGAGCTCACCGTGTCCCTTCTTCCCAACAGAGACTTCGGGGGTCCACAGGGCACAGGCAGGGGCCTGGCCCTTCCCTGGTGCCCCTAAACCTGGGTGACGCTGAGAGTGGCTTTCTGACTCAAAGCAACTTGCTGAGTGTAGCAGGGCGCCTGGGTCCTGATTGGCCAGCTGTGGCCCTGCATCTGGGCCTGCCCTATCGTGAGCTGGAGCGCATCCGGCACAAGTTTCCGTGAGCCTCCTCCTGCTGTCTTGGCCTTGGGTGGGCCCTGGCTCCAGGGCCTGCTTGTCCCTCAGGGAGGTGGGGGCTGGGCCAGCACTAGGCTGAAGGGGGGGACTCTGACCACAACAGCCCAAGGAATGGGGAGCCCCCTACATGGGGAGTGAGCCTGGGGGTGGGCAGGACTCCTGTCACCACCCCTCTTTCCCTCCAAGGGATGACCTGGATGGACAGATTCGCCACATGCTCTTCTCCTGGGCGGAGCGGCAGGCTGGGCAGCCGGGGGCAGTGGGGTGCCTGGTGCAGGCCCTGGAGCAGAGTGACCGGCAGGATGTGGCTGATGAGGTGCAGGCAGTCTTGGAACTTGGCCGCCACAAATACCAGGACAGCATCCGTCGCACGGGGTTGGCACTCGAAGACCCCACCCTGCCAGGCACTTCTGCTCAACAGCCCCTAGAACCTTCACAGGCCTAGGCCACAGACTTGGAGGTGGCCCTGACTGTGCCCTGACTGTCCCCATGTGGGGACAGTGCCCCTTGTGCAATAAGCTGCAATGTCCCCTCTGCTGTCTCAGGCCTTGGTTTATTTGTGTGGAGGAGAGGCGGTTGGAGGGAGGGGGAGCCTGGTGATGGAGGCCCTGCCCAAACTTGGTGGCCCTTGCTCTGGCCCTTCCCCACACTGAGCCTCCTACTGGTCCTGTCTTCCCAGAGATGGGAGGGTCAGCTGAACTCTATGAAGTGAAGGCCAGAGGTGGATGTGGTGTTGCGCCCTGAGATCCCAGCATTTAGGCTGAGGCAGAATGATCACCATGCATTTGAGGCCAGTAGGGGCTACATAATGAGTTCAGGCCGGCCGGAACTACATAGCGAGACCCTGTCTCAGAAACCAAAGCAAATTTTTTTTTGTTAGTGGTTGGGGATTTAGCTCAAGTGTTAGAGCGCAAGCGCAAGGCCCTGAGTTCGATCCCCAGCACCGCACCCCCTCAAAAAGAAACAAAAACAAAAGTGAAGACTGAGGCCGAGTGGCACACATCCCCTGGGTGGCGGGACTGCCTCGGCCTGCCCTCCAGCGCAGCCTAGGTACTGGCCAGGTGCCCTGCCGGGCGGTGAGTCCTAGGTCCTGCGGGGGTCCAGAGACTAGGGAGGCCCCAAGGCGCCGGCCACCCTGGGGTGGACAGGGACGCGGCAGCCGGCAGAGGGAGCCGCAGCGCGAGCAGGAGAGGGCGGGCGGGACCGGGCGCGCGCATCGCGGGCAGGCGAGCGCGGCGGCGGCGGGGCAGCGGTGAGTGCGGCGGGTAAGGGGCCGCGGGCAGGGGGCCACGGGGCGGCCGAAGGATGCCCTGGCCGGCCCGGCGCGGTATTCGGCCCAGCCGCCGGGCGCGCTCCCGGAGCACACGTGTCCTTGCTGGGGAGCCTACCCGGAGGAGGGGAGGGAGGCCCGGCTGCGGGGCGCGCACGTGTCCCCACCGGTACGGCCAGGGTCTCTGCCGGGAGGCGAGGCCGGCCGGGTCCCAGCATTGGTGGACAGGGCCGAAGCCCTCCGGAGAGGAGCACGCGGCCTGGGCGCCCTTCCTTTGTCCCCGTCGGGGTCGCCTTCCGGGCCCAGCCAGCCGGAGGAAGGAACGCGCGGCTGGAAAGGGAGCGAAGCTCGGTCCCATCCATTCCTCCGGCCTCACGCGGGGCCCGGATGCCGCAGCGTCGTCCTGCGGGTGGCCTTTGTGTGCGCCCGCTCTGTCCCCGCCCGCGTCCTCAGTTTGCCTGGCTGGATGGCTGGGGCTGCGGACTGACTAGCCCTGGGAACTCAGCGGCCTCACTGGGCTCTAGAGCTCTTGGCCAGGCTTAAGAAGAACCACAAAGTGAGAGGAGAACGGGGTTCAAGGGGCCCCCTTGCGAGTAGTTGTGCCAGGCCGAGCCCCTCTACTGCCCTCCCCAAGCTCGGGCCTGCCGTGCGGGCGGAGGCTTGGGGCTGACTCGGCCCGTTTGGAGGGTCTAACTTCAGGATCCTCTCCCCCATCATGCTGGTGTCCCCCCACCCTAGACTAGAGGCGAGGCCTGGGGACAGGTTGGGCTCTCCCAGTTTCCACAGGGTAGGGAGAGCTGGGTGTGGCCATTGTACACCCTGGGGGTGGGTCGGTAGGGTGGAGAGGGGTTAGACTGAAATTCAGAGGTTAGAGCCAGGAGAGGCGGGGTGTCCCTGAGGGTGGGTGTGTGGGTGGCAGGGCAGAGGGCAAAGGGCACTCCATGCTCCCTGGACCTGTCAGGTAAGCAGGGTGTCCAGGCCTCGCTTCTCTGCCCTTTCCAGCAGATGGGCTTCTCATGCCCTGCCAGAGGGTCACTGAGATACACAAGCCCAGAGCCAGGTAGGCACTGAGCATCTCCCCAGGGTGCACATGCAGTGTGCTTGCACCCAGAGCCTCAGTCCTGAGATGCTAAGCCCTAGGCAGATCCAGGCTCAGCCCACAGGCTGCAGCCAGACACCCACTGGGCAGCCCAGGGCCCATGGGTGGGCAGCGTGGCATGCTGGGTCAGCCAGGTCAGGCTTCTGTTGCCCCCATCCAGGCTCCTAAGCTGGACTTGGCCTGAAGAGGCAACCTCACCAGCTCTCTTCCCCTTTCTGGAGGCTGCAGGGATCCCTAGCCATCACCAAGTGAAAGAGAAAGCCGCCCCGCCCCGCCCCGCGGCCAATCCCTGGGTCCATCGCCACCTCCTGGTTGCTTATCTCTAGTTGAGTAGAGCAGAGCCGGCTGGCTGGAGTGGTGGAGGGTTCTGGAAGGGCTGTGTGCCCCAGGGTGAGCAGGACCCTCGGGCAGTAGGCAGGGCAGGGAGTACTAGCAGAGAGTACTAGAGGGTCTCCTGTCCTAGAGGGCCCTCGGGTGTGAGCCAGCCAGGTAACCCTGGGAGGGCTGCAGGGCTGGGGACAGCTGACCTCTGAGGCGCCAAGGGAGATAAGGAGTGCTGGGAAGCTGTGAGGCCCCCATGGCTCCATTTTCCTGACAGTGTCCCGAGGGAAGGCCCCTAAATTTAGCTCTTGGTCCCCAGCCCTGCTGCTGGTGGGAGAGGCCTTTCTGCCCTCATCCCTAGAGAGATGGGGGGACACGCTTCAGGGCTCAGGCATAGCTGTGCCCCGCAACTGTCCCCTCTGGCCATGCACTCTGAGGACTCCCCAGATCCTGGTCCCTGGGTTTCTGTGTGCATCTGGGTGGAGAGGAGGGTGGGTGGCAGGCTGGTGTGGAGTGCAGGGCTGGTTTGGTGGGTATCTTAGTCTCTGTGGGAGGGGGTTGTCCCTGAGGTGGCCAAGCCCATCTGGGCAACCATAGCTTAGCCCAGGGTAGGGTCCCGGGGTAGCAGGAAGGGGATCCCATACCATATCCCAAAGAGCACAGGTCCTGGTGGCCCCTGCTCAAGGTTGCCACAGCCCAGTGCTGGGTCAAGGCAGCTTGGTCCCCAGAGGTGCCTGGCCCTTTAAAAGCCAGAGCTTGCCCTGTGTGCACGTGAGCAGGAGTGTGTGCGCGTTGGAACACGCAAGCAGCTGGAGGTTGGCAGGGAGGAGGCTGGGGTGTTGAAGGGAAACCAGGTGGCCCTAGGGATGGGCCAGGTGGCAGGCACCTCTCCTCCCTCCTCCTGCGTCCCCGGGGCACACTGAAGCTCCGGGAGGGTCGGGGGTGCGGCTTTTTGTGAGGTGAGGGTAGAGAACAGGAGGCTTTGCCCTGTGTACTCCCTCTGCTGATTCCTGTCTCCTCTTCCTGTCCACACAGGACTAGTGGTCTCGAAATCTCCCTGAGGGTGGGGTCCCGCCAGCCCTCACCTCCCCACCGCTTTGCCTCCTGCTGTGCCTTCCCCTCCCCCTCCCCGTCATTGTCACCTCCTCTACTACCGCCTGGTGGCCACCTCTGCTGCTCCTGTCTGCGTGCTACAGTTAAATGGCTGATAAACAGATCAGGTCAGACACTTTGATTGCCAGCTTCTATCTTGGCTTGCCCCAGCCCCACCCAGACCCCAGACCCCACCCACAACCTGTGGTGGAGGACAAGCTCCTGACACCTCCCCCTGCACACACAGCCTGCCAGCCAAGCTCATCAATGGTGGCATTGCTGGGCTGATCGGGGTCACCTGCGTGTTCCCCATCGACCTGGCCAAGACAAGGCTGCAGAACCAACAGAATGGCCAGCGCATGTACTCGAGCATGTGAGTGTGCTGGGAGGCTCTATGCCTGTGCTCCTGGGCTGAACAAAGGGGATGGGGCAGGGCAGGCCTGGGGGGGTTCCCCCACAGGACCAATCAGGGTCATGCTGGGCTGTGGACCTGTCCTCTGGGCCCTGGATGCTCTGGGCTGGGCAGGGAAGGTGCCAGTTCACATCTGCATGAAGAAACTGGACTGCTGGCTGGCCCTGGCTCACCCCCTCCCCTTGGCCTTAGGTCCGACTGCCTAATCAAGACCATTCGCTCAGAGGGCTACTTCGGCATGTACCGGGGTGAGGCTTGGGCCAGGGCGGGTTGCAGGCAGGGCAGGGAGGCATGCCCAGGCCTGGTGTGTACGTGTGGGTGGCCTGGAGTGCTGGCTGCACCTGTACTGGGGCTACAACCCAGCCCTGGGTGCTGAGGGAGGGCAGTGAGTAAGGAGCCGGATCTCTGGTGGGGGATAGAGGGGGGCAGGTCTCAGTACCCCATCTAGGCATCACCTCCGCCCCATCTGCTACCAGTGCCTGGATGCTGCACCCTCCTCCCCTGCTTCCCAGGACAGATGGACAAGTGTGAGCCTGAGTCTGGGAGGTGAAGAGGCATTATGCAAAGTAGCTTAGGAAACAATCCCAGCCTAGATTTTCCCAATTGTGCCGCTCTCAGCCTTGGCACTGACAAGGGGCTGCCCACCACCTCCTCTAGTTCTGACACCTGTGTCTTCGTGTCCCCCCTACCCTACCAGTGCAAGAGCCCTCTGTCCCCCAGAAAGGAAGTGTCCCCAGGGAGGCCCGCCCTGGGCTCCGGAGTTTCACCAGCATCTGAGACAGATGGAGGTGGGGGAGGAGATGCAGAAGGGGAATGATGCCCAGTGAGGGAGAAGGACAGCGTGGGGGAGGTGGCCACAGTGCTGCCCCTTTCCTGCCCGGTCCCTACTCTGCCTAGTACAAACCAAGCCCGTATGTGGGTGAGAGGGCAGGACGCAGCGGCCAAGGAGTGGTGCATGGGACTTTGCCAGCTGGGAGGCATGCGCTGGCTCAGAGCCTCCCCAACCCAGAGCACAGCCTGTCACCCCCCACACACACCTGCTGCCTGCATCCCCCAGGCTGTGTTGACCCTGAAATACCCTGCAGGAGCTGCTGTGAATCTGACCTTGGTCACCCCTGAGAAAGCCATCAAGCTGGCAGCTAATGACTTCTTCCGTCATCAGCTTTCGAAGGACGGGTGAGGGACTCGGCCTGCCTGGCTTCTGTAGGCCCAGGTCCTGGGGAGGGGACCATGGCAAATGCCTGGGTGGACAAAGACATCAGCCCTGGCTGCTGGATCCCATATGGGGCCCTGAGGGCTCTCCTGACCTCGGGCCCTACTGTAGCTTGCTTGACCTTGTGAGTCACCACCCCCACATGGGGGTTGGGGGGCTCACGGGGATGAGTCAGCTGTCCTTGGCCCTCAGCCACTGCCTGGTGCCAGGATTTAGGGGACCAACCAGCCTCCCCTGTCAAGGAGCACAAGCTGCCAGTGTCCTCTCCCAGGACATGCAGGATCCCTACTTCCCACTTCTGTCCCTTCCAGCCCCAGGGGCCATCTATCCTTGGGCTTCATCCTCCCTTTGTGCCATTCAGCCCCTCTCCCCACATCCTCATGCCTGCAGGCATAAGCTGACCCTGCCTAAGGAGATGCTGGCAGGTTGTGGGGCTGGCACCTGCCAGGTGATCGTCACCACCCCTATGGAGATGCTAAAGATCCAGCTGCAGGATGCAGGTCGAATTGGTGAGGGCCTGGGAAAATGGGGCTGGGCTGGGGGCAACAGCTTGGCCGTGTCCCCTGCCTTGAGTTCAGAGGAAGAGACCAAAGCCCTTTTTTCACTAGCTGCCCAGAAGAAGATTCTGGCTGCCCAGGCCCAGCTCTCGGCCCAGGGAGGCACCCCGACCTCCATGGAGGCTCCCACTGCACCCCGGCCCACGGCCACCCAGCTGACCCGAGACCTGCTGCGGAGCCATGGCATCGCTGGCCTCTACAAGGGACTGGGGGCCACGTTGCTCAGGTGGGAGGGGGGAAGGGTGGAGGAGGCCTTGTGCCCACCCCACCCTATGGTGGGCGTCACCATCCCCTTTCTGCAGGGATGTCCCCTTCTCCGTCGTCTACTTCCCCCTGTTTGCCAACCTGGACCAGCTGGGCCGCCCAGCATCTGAGGAGAAGTCACCCTTCTATGTGTCCTTCCTGGCTGGCTGTGCAGCTGGGAGTGCGGCTGCTGTGGCTGTCAACCCCTGCGACGGTCAGTGCTGGTCCTGGGCCCCAGACTGGGTATTGGGCTGAGGGCTGGGCTCCCATGCTGATGCGTGTGCTCCTGTAGTGGTGAAGACAAGGCTCCAGTCACTGCAGCGTGGCATCAACGAAGATACCTACTCTGGCTTTCTGGACTGTGCCAGGTGGGCAAAGTCCTGGGGCTGGGGCTGTGTGAGGGCCAGACCCAGTGTTGACCTTCTCCTCCCCCACAGGAAGATCTGGCGGCACGAGGGCCCCTCCGCCTTCCTGAAGGGCGCCTACTGCCGAGCACTGGTCATCGCACCCCTGTTTGGCATTGCACAGGTGGTCTACTTCCTAGGCATTGCTGAGTCCCTGCTGGGGCTGCTACAGGACCCCCAGGCCTGAGCCCACCGTGGGGGCCGAGCAGGGCAGCTGGCCCAGGATGAAGGGAGGAAAGGTCTCCCAGTCCTCCCCCATTGGTGGGGGTGCCAGGACCAGAGTCCACAGGGGTGGCACACACACAGGCCCCCGTGGGGCCCTGTGGGCACAACCATTGGGATCAATGTCTTATTTATGTAGAAAATGCAGAAATCTGTACATTCCTTGAGCCAGACCCTGACCAAGTCCTGCCCGGCCTGAACACCCCCAGGGACAGAGCTGGTCTCTGGGCTGGGGGCCCCTGGGGCTGGGTTGAGCAGACTAGACCCTACCCCCCATCCACTGGCTCTCCTGGTCTATAAAGGGGACCCACACAAACCTATTTATTGAACTTGATGTGCCCACATCTGCCTGTCCTTCTGGCCATCCGTCCATGATCCCTGATGCTCTCCTCGCCTCCCGGCCAGCTTTGCAGGAATCTCAGGTGGGGGTCAGGGGGCTCACACTGAGTGCTGGCCCCCAGGGAAAGGCCCTTACTGTGGAACCTTCTGGTGGACCCCTAAGCCCCTGCCCCAGCCTGGCCTAGGACACATGAGGTCTGTGCGTGCGTGCACCCTCATGCACGGTGGGAAGTAGGTTGTGCTTGCCAGCCCTTGGCTGGCCTAGGTCCTTGGGAATGGGCTGAGGTGCTGGTGCCCTGCCCCACGTGGCCAGGCACTATGTGCCCCAGACCCTCTGCTGACCCCATCCAGGAATTTATTTCTCCAGCCTGGCCTCTCTTGAGACCCCCCAACCCCACCTCTGGACTGGGACTGGCCAGGGGCAAGGGCAGACTTGATGAACAGTATGGAGGCTGGGAGCAACTGCGCTGCTGGGGTGGGGGGAGCCACTACCCAGCCCCCCCAGGGCCCACCCTACTCTCCTGACCATGCTGGGGAAACCCCTCTGAACCCAATATTGTGAATTGAGGCAGGCTCCTTGTATTGTGTTGGTGACTGATCCTGATGTGCTGGTGCTGTGTCCCCCAACCCAGTCCCCTCTGCAGAGGCCCCTTCCCAGTGACACTACCTGGGGCTCAGGTCTGGCCCCCAAGTTCACGGTTGCTCCTGGGAGCTGCCCCCTCCCGTAACTGTACCTTGGAAGCTGCTGCTGCTGCTGCTTACAGAATTATATTTTTTTTCTTTTGAAGAGTTTTAAGAAGTTGTAACTTTTTGTCTCGTCTGTAAGAGGATGAATAAATATTCTAAGTAGATACCCCCTCTCTGGATGTCTGTGGATGTGGGGTGGGCGGCTCCTCCTGCAGACCCGAGCCTCATAACCTGCAGAAGGGACAGGCTACGAGTGTGGGCGCCCTGCGACTGCCCCGCAGGCTAGATCGGTACCGGAGCGCAGTCCCAGCGGGCACCCCCATCAGAGCTGGCTTTCGGGCCTAGGGCAGAACTGGCCTGGCCTAGCAGCCCGAGCTCCTGGGAGCGGGTGGGGCTCAGTGTCGGTCTCGGGTCCCGCCCCCCGACGCCCGTAAGCCACGCCCCCACCCTGCTGACGTCGCCAGGCCTCGCCCAGCCGCGGTCCTCGCCGTCCTGCGCGGGAGCAGTGCACTGTGGGAAACTCCCGGACGCACTCGCGTCCGCACAGACGCCGCTGCCGATCCGCGAAGGAGGTGCAGCGCCAGCCGGCTCGGCGGACGGCGTAAGGCGGCAGGCTCCACGAAGGGCGGGGGGAAGGGGCACCGAGGCTAGCGGCGGGGCTGTGGGGCCCGGCCACGAAGGCCACCAGGTCGCGGGCTCGCGCTCTCCTGGGCTCAGAGGCTCGGGAGGAGGCGGGGGGGTGGGCGGGAGGGTGCGAGCAGGGGTGAGGAGGGGCAGAGCTGCCGTCGTCCGGTGCTGCCCGGGGGCGGGCCCTCCTGAGCCGCAGGTGTGCGGGGCGCCCAGGGCTCCTTGGGGAGTCGGGCAGCGGCCCGGCCTCTCCTCCAGACACCCTAATCACAACGTGCCCTTCAGGTGACCTTCAGCGTGGTCACTGCGCCTGTCGGGGTGGGGAGACTGAGCTACAGTCTCGAGCAGGATCCTCTTCCTGCGGGCGGAGGCTTTTCTCATCCTTCCAGAAGCCCTGGCCTGGAGCTGTGGGTCCTCAGGCCAGGCCCCCAACTGGGACCTGGGAGTCGGTGAGGTCTTTCCTACAGCCTACCACCCATCCTCTGTCCTGACCCTCAGGCCCCACAGCGTGTGTGCCACCCCCTAGGCTGTGCCCCAGAGGCAAACCCAGTCGTGGGCGCGGCAAGGACATCCTGCCATTGGGCTGGTTGCAGGTGAGGTGCTGGGGACGAGGGCATCAGAAGCTGGGAGGGTAGATGGTCACGCAGGAGGCACAGGCTCATGGCTGCCTGCCCGGCTTCTCTGCCTCAGTTTTATCATCCTAGGGTCTTCGTCCTAAAGCCCGTGGGCCCACTCCCTACCCTGAGAAGGGTGCCAGTTCAGGAACCCTGTGCAGTAACTCAGGTAGAGAAGAACTGCTTGGTAGGTGGCTGTCATCTGCCCCTCCTCCACCAGGACCTTTGCCAGGCCACAGCCCAGGGTGGCTCAGCACCCCTTGAGAAACAGCAAGGAGCCCAAGTTGGGTACATGCTTGGTCTCTGTGCCACTGTGCCCACATGCCCCCATCACCCTGTGATCACACACTCCTGCAGTTCTCAGGGAATGGACGCTATGGGCAGGACAGGTTTAGAGAGGAAACAGAGGCCTCTGGCTGGTCCCATCTGGCCCCTCCCGCTTGGGTTCAACGCACAGCCCCTGCCTCTATAGCTGGAGGGGCTACTCTGGGAGTAGTGGTCAGGGGCTGATGGAGGCCACACCTTGGAAGAGGAGATGGGGCCTACAGGAGGCTCCTGAGCTGGGGCTCCTGGCAGGCCAAGGAACGGGGAGGGTCTGCAAGGGGCAGGATACAGGAACTGCACAGGGGCCTCCTCCCTTGCCATATCCTCACTCATGTTCCCTTCCAGGCCCATATGATGCACAGGGGTGAGCTGTCCTGAGACACCAGTCAAGCCACCTTCCTGTCCCACACTCCCGCCCAGCTACCAGCACCACCACCATGGAGTCCAGGGCAAAGTCAGCCAGCAGCCCCAAGCCAGAAACCAGGGTGCCTCAGGCCACAGCTGAGGCCAAGGCCATCCCGACTGCTGATGGAAAAGCCCCTTCAACCAAGCTGGGGAAGAAGGAGGCCCAAGCCGAGAAGCAGGAGCAGCCGATAGCCCCTGCCTCTGCCAAGAAGACCCCAGCCAAGGCTGACCCTGCCCTTCTCAACAACCACAGCAACCTGAAGCCGGCCCCCACGGTTCCTGCTGTCCCCAGCAGTCCTGATGCAACCTCAGAGCCCAAGGGTCCTGGGGATGGGGCAGAGGAGGAGGAGTCTACCACCAGGGGCCCAGGGGGCCAAGGTCCTTGGCCCTGTGAGAACTTGACACCCCTGCTGGTGGTTGGGGGTGTGGCTGTGGCAGCGATGGCCCTGATTATTGGTGTGGCCTTCCTGGCCCGGAAAAAATGATTCTGGATGCTTGGCGTCCAGGGGGCCACAGAGCCACTTCTGTACAGACCTGGGAACTAGTGCATGCGATTTTACAATACCCATCTATATCTACACACATACATCATACACATATATATACACCCCTCCCTGTACACAGTGGGAGAGAGGGACATCAAGCCACCTCTGCTGACCCCAGTACAGTGCCCTCTGAGCTCCAGGGCAAGAGCCTGCACTCTGGAGCTTACAGAGCAAGGCAGAGGGCCTAGCCCGGGCAGGTCAGATAGCAGGGGCAGCAAGGAAGGAAGGAACAGACCTTGTGTGTGGCTGCCTGGTCTCGAAAGGACCAGCAGTGGGGGAGGGGGGCCCATGTGGGTCTTAAAAGGGCTTGGCAGTTCATTATTTTCAGTCCTGCTCTGGGGACTGCCTGAGATGAATCTGCAGAGCTGCCTCCACCCACTGCTTATGCTGTGGCTAGGGGGGAAAGACAGCTTGGGGACTGGTCTTGGCAGGGGCTCCCAGAAGCTCCCCTTTCTCAGCTTGCGCCCCCAGCGGAGCCCCTGTGACTAGGACCACACTTCCTGGGGGATGCTGAAAGCCTGGCAGGGAGGCAGAGGTCCAAGGAAGATCTCTTCTCACAGCTGTGCCTCCCAATGCCCCCAGCAGACTGTCCCCTCCTGCCTGCACCCAGTGTCCCCATCTAACAAGCGTATAAATGCAATAACACAGGTAGAGTAGAACTGCTTGGTAGGTGGCTGTCATCTGCCACCCACTGCCTGCAGGGAGACTGCTGCATAGCCCTCCTCCGTATTCCTAGCCCCACCCAGCCTGCCCCTGGTGTGGCGGCAGTAGGCAGGCATCCCAAAGTGGCAGAGGCTACTGCGGGAACGTTGCCCTCGCCTGGCTAGCACCACAGGAACCCTGGGCCTGGGCGGAGGTTGAGTCTGAAATAAACTGTTATCTAAAGGCCAGGCTGGTGTGGTGTTCTCACCTGCATGTGCTTTGAGGGGGCAGAGGCTTCCTGCTGGGACCTGTGGACACAGATCCACACCTGGGCTTTGAAGGCAGCAGGAACAAAGTACCAGGTCCCTGATGGAGCTACCCATAGCCCCGCTTGGCACTTGTCCACCCCAGAGGCCCCTTCTCTGGTCTTCCTGGGGGTCCTAACTCCAGAATACCAGGCCTGCAGGAGAAAATCAGACCTGGAGTGCTGGCTACACGGCAGAGGGCAGGGAGCCCCTCTCAGTCCTCTGGGACCCCATCCTTGAAGGGGCATAAATGAGCCTGAAAGAGGTGACCCCTCTTCCAGTTTTTGTTTTGTTTTTTTTTTTGGCAAGCAGGGTTGAACTCTGCTTGTAAGGCAAGCGCTCTAACACCTGAGCTAAACCCCAGCCCCCACACTGGGGATTTAACCCAGGGCCTCTGCACAGAGCTGCATCTCTAGCCCCTTTTATTAGTTGTTATTTTGAGGCAAGGTCTAAGTTGTCTAGGCTGGATTCAAACTTGTAATCCTGCCTCAGCCTCCCAGAGTGCAGGTGTGGGCACTGTGCTCAGCTAGGGGCCTGCTCTGGCAGGGTACTGTAGGACCCTGGCCCCTCCTAGCTCTCTTGCTTCTGGGATGAAGTGAACAGTTTTGCTCCACCATGGTGTGCCTACTGTGATGCACTGCCCTGTCCACCACAGGCTTATAGCCACAGCCCCAACTGAGGGTGGGCTGAAGCCTCTGAAACCATGGGCCCAACAAACTTTTTCTCTATGAATTATCAGCTGGGCATGATAGCACACACCTGTCATCCAGCACATGGGAAGCTAAGGCAGGAGGACTGCTGAGAATTCAAAGCCACCTGAGCTACACAGTAAGACCCTGTCTCAAAAAACCAAAAACCAATGATCTCTAAGCCTGTCCATACTGTGTGCAGCCAGCACCACTGTCCACCTCCAGGACTTTCCATCTCCCCAGCTCAAGCTTTGTTCCCAGCCCTCAAAACCCACCATCCTACTTCCAGTTTGAGGACCTGATGAGTCTAGGGCACATTATCTTCAAGCTTCACCCATGTGGCATGTCAGGGCTCCTTTTGTTTTTTTTTTTTTCCACTGGGGATTGAACCCAGGGTCTTTACACTGAGGTATGCCCCCAGCCCTTCATATGTGTATGTAGACAGGATCTTGCTAAATTTCACACACTGGCCTCGAACTTGTGAGCCTCTTGCTGCAGCCTCCCAGAGTGCTGGGATTAGACATGCACCACTGCGCCTGGCTGTGAGTCATGACTTTTGAGCTGAATAACATTGGACTGGATTGTCCACATTTTATTTGTCCCTGTATCTGTCCACGGGTGCTCAGGTTGCTCCTGCGCTCTTGTGAACATGGTGTGCAACCTCCCTGAGACTCTGTTCTCCTTACTTCTGGGGTGCGCCCTGGCTGGGTGGTCCACTGCGCTGGCCTGTGCACTCCTTTCACCAGGCTCCTGGCTGTCCAGGTCTCGCTGTGAGTTGTCCTTGTCATCATCTCTATGCCAGAGTTCCTGTGTCCACTGGTTAGAAAAGCTGCTGATCTTAGGAATTTCTATGCATTCTGCATCCTAAGCTTTTGCCACCCGTGGCACTGCAGACTGTCACTTCACAGCTTCTGGAGCAGAGGGTGTGATCTGTCTATGCACACCTGGAACCATGTTTAGGAGGACATCCTGCTGTGCTCTAGTCTGACATCTGGCAAGGACTCACACTGGCTCCACTGATTCCAAGTGCAGCTCACATCCTGTCCTCCCCTCAAGAGACCCGATGGCCCCTGCCAGCCCACACAGTGACACCATCTCCTCTAGCTCCTGCTTCTCAGCATAATGCGTCCAAGCCTACAACTGCACCTGCCACATGGTGATGTCACTGTCACTGACTGGCCTTTTTGTAACCATCTTGTTTTTTCATTTATTTCCCCCTGGATTCATTCAGCTCCTGGTGTCCCTTCAAGGGGAATGTCAGAACCTGGTGGTATACATCTGTAAGGCTCAGGATTTCAAAGGTCCCCAAACTTGAGTAATATAGGGACCCTTCCAAAAGAGAACTTTCAGGGACACCACAGCTGGTTTAAATTATTTTTTGTTTGTTTTGTTTTTTGTTTTTTTTGGTGCCAGGGATTGAACTCAGGGCCTTGTGCTTGCTAGGCGATAAATTATTTTTATTACAAAATAACTTTAAAGATTTAAGCAGGGCTGAGGATTTAGCTCAGTGGTTAAAGTGCTTGCCTTGCAAGCACAAGGACCCGAGTTCAATCCCCGGCACCAAAAAAAAAAAAAAAAAAAAAAAGATTTAAGCAAATACCAGGTAGGAAAAGTATTCAGTATATTAAAAAGCACACATGCGCTGTCAAATCTAACACAGATGGGCAACATTAGCTCATGACAGAGGTGTCTTGCCCTGGACCGTGTCAGACAGAGGCCCTGCCCCACAGTGAGGCCCAGGCTATCCCCTACCAGGCTCCCCTTGTGCCCCTAACCTCTTGGCCCTCAGCCTTTGCTTCTGGAGCACAGGTATCAACCTCTTAGGTCCACTTGTCCTCACATCACAAGCCAGCCACACATCTGTGGGAAGCATGGGCTGGGCCCTTGTTTTCCTCTCTAGCACCCCTTCCCTCCTGCTGAGAGCATGCAGCTCCTGTCTGGGGACCCCACCCTAGGATGCATTCTTGGTGTGACTGTGGATTACCCCATCACCCCTGCCCCCTGAAGTGTGGTAGGGAAGGCCAGTAGAACCCTCCAGAGCCAGGGCCCAGTGCGCAAAGCCCAAGAAAGCGCAGATGTGGACCTGCATCTAGATGCCACGTCTCAGACACCAGGAGCCAGGTAGGATACAGAGCTCCCAGTCCCCTGCACCTCAGCGGCCAGCCCCCTGGTGTCTGGTGACAATGGAGCAGAGTAAGGGTTGCACTGCCCACTGCAGGCCACCAAGGGCAGGGACCCTCCCCAGCAGGCATGTACACCCCCTGGGGGCAAGCAGCACTGACATGGCCAACCTGGAACTCACCCCTGCTTGGCACAGAGGCCAGAGGTAAGCTGGGCTCGGTCCCCATCACCCACCACCCCACAGGACTTGGGCAATCTCCAACCCCTTCCTTTGGGTCTTCCTCACATGCTGGGTCTGTGACAGCCTCCTCCCATCATCTCCTTCAGGCACAATCACCACCACCTGTCCACAGCTGGGATTCCTTGGGCAGGCTCTGCTAGCCCAGGGAGGGGAGTGGGCCAGTGGCTGGGCCCCTGATCCCAATGGTGTTGAGAGATTCTGCCCCAGTGACAGTGCTTTCCTGCCTCACACCAGCTTGGGGCTGTCATTCACTGCCCTCTGCCTCCAGTGCTTTGAGTCTCCATACCCCACCGTGCCCAGCCCTGGCCTAAGCCCTGCTGGGCATATGGCTAGCTCTGGGTGGCTCCCATCCCAACACAGCAAAGAGGGCATCATGTCTCCCAAAGCCCAGTCCCCTATCGAGGGTCCACCTGAGAGTCACCTGAGCTACCAAAGGACATTCAGGGCAACGCTGTGTGGGCATGTTCTTAGGAAGACAGCAATGGGTAGGTGGTACCATTGAAGTCCACAGGCTTCAAAGGATGGCTAGGAGTTTGATGGGCAGAGAGGAGCTCCAGCATTTCAGGCAGAGGGAAGAGCAGCCAGGACAAAAACACTCAGGAAACTCAGGCAAAAGGAGGCAGGGCGGACAGAAGGCTGGAGGCCCTGCAGCCTGGGTCAGGCCCACAGGGCAGAGGTCCCTCCCACCTATCCCAGGAGTTTAGAGATGGGAAAAGAAGCAGGCATGGCCCATAGTCCCTGTGTTCCTGTGGCTCACAATCTCCCAACAAGGTGAAACCCAGGTTCAAGGGCACGCCTGACCCCCTCTACCTTCCCCATCACTCGCCACTGGAGGGCCCAGCACGCAATCAGCAGGCACCATATGTCCCAGATGCCCTGTCCAGGTGCCGGTGCCTACATCTCAGCCAGGACTCAGACTTGGCCCTGGGTGAGGCTTTGGATATAGTTGTGGTGCAGGAGGATAGGGAGGGGGGTACACCAGGTACAGCCAGACACCCCAAGATGGGGTGCCCACCTGAGACCCCCAGCCCCTAACTTGGTACCCTTGCTAGGCCCTGGCTGGCTCAGTGCTATCCTGAGGAGGGGCCACCTGCCCATCACTCCCCACAGCAGCCCCACCAAGCCAGGGGTCCAGTTGTGTCCCCGAGGTCACCCCTGAGGGTTAGGGTTAGGGTTAGGGTTAGGGTTAGGGTTAGGTGGGGCAGGTGCTCCTGCCAGTCTGGGCTGGACAGGAGGCAGAGGCCAGTGGCAGGAAAGGTGGTACATGCCCCGGAGGCACCATGCCCTGGACTCAGCCACTCTGGCTGGTGCCAATCATGACACTTTCCTAAGTGGAGGAATAGGAAAGTGGGTAGGGGAGTGGCCCGCCCCTTGTCCCGGTGCCAGCAGAGACAAGGGGTGGGCCACCCCTCTACCTGCCAGCTTGGTTCAGAGCTTCCTCACTCTCTCCAGCCCAGGCTATAAAGGATGCAGCCTACCTGCCAGCCACCTCAAGCATACATGGGGGCAACTACAAGACAAGGAAAAACCTCATCAGGTGCAGCCTTGCCCCAGGCAACCTCTGTTACAGCAATCATGTTACAGTAAAAGTGTTGCAGCAATCGCCAGGGCGAGAAACCAAAATGTCACTCAGAGTTAGAGAACTCAGGTTTATTACGCCGGTGGTCCTAGAGGAGTCAACACTCCGAAGTCTGAGCCCCGAGCAGAGAGAATGCAGGATATCTACGGAGCACCTCTTTCGGGTTGAGTTTCCCGCCCAGGTTTTCCCTCCTGAGCCCTCCTGCCGAAATTTGAAAAAATGGGATGGTTAAAAGGGTGCTATGGGGTCGGGGATTTAGCTCCACTAGTAGAGCGCTTGCCTGGCAAGTGCAAAACCCTGAGTTCGATTCCCAGCACTTCCAAAAAAGGGGGGCGAAAGCGCGGTCGGGACACCAGCCATTTTCTTAGCTATGTAGCAGTTTATGGAAGCAAAGATGCTTGTCTGAGGAATTTTTCTTTCTCGGGGGGTCTGGGTCCCTCATCACCTCGACCTTCCAACTGAACCCTGCACCCCGGAGGCACCCCCATCTCAGGAGGTGACGCTCGCCTCCATTCCCGGGCTGGGGCTGTCCGTCCCTGGAAGGCCCCCTCCCGGGTGGCCCGCTCTGCCCCTCACCTTCAGCCACGCCGCAGTCGCCCTGGAAGCTCGCTGGGCAGGCGGTCCTCGTCCGCCGGCTCAGCTCTGCCCCACTGGTACAAAGTCAAGGGACCAAACGGTGCGGGGCGGTGGTTCCGGGACCAGCCGGCGCGAGCCAAGCTCTGATCGGTCCGCCGAGCCCAGACGCTGCAGACCCTTCGGGGCCACGCAGCTAAGTAGTCCAGCGAAGCTGAGCGCGCGAAACGCTCAGAACCACTGCCGGCGGAAGCGCCTTGCCGACTGCCCACGCACCCGCACCACCCCGCTCTCAGCCACGCCCCCGAAGCCTGCGTTCTTCCGTCCGCGCACGCCCCGCCGCACCCACAAGCCCCGCCCTCACGTACGCGCGCACAAGCCGATGCGCCCTACACGCACGCACCGTCCCGTACGCACGCCCCTCCCAGCGTCCCGCGGCCTGGCCCAGCCATGGCGTCCGAACGTCTGTCCAGCCGGCCCGCCTGCCTGCTAGTGGCCAGCGGCGCGGCCGAAGGTGAGGTGTGCGGAGTGGCTGCCCGGGCGCTGGGCTCAGGTGACACCTGAGGCGGCCGCAGGGGCCGAGGGGAGCAAGGGCCGGCCGCACCTGAGGCAGCCGTTTCTGGGCGCTGAGGCCGAGGCTCCTGCGGAGGGAGTCGGTTCTGGCCCTGCCCGTGTCTCCTCGGGGACCACCTGTCTGGATCCCGGTCTCCGCTTCTCTAGGAAGCGCTCGGGAAGGGCCGGAGTGGAGTACTGGACGGCGGAGTTGTGTCCTCGGCAGGGGCCCCGTGCACGGATTCTGCACCAGCGGGGCTCGAGTTGTCCCCAGCAGATGTCCAGTGCCCAGAGCGGGGCTGGACGGCGGGGCTCGCACTTAGCTCAGAAGATGCCTGGTGCCCGGTGGGGCAACACTCGGGAAGTGGGGCATGTGGTCAGGGCTGGGACTCAGGGGTCTACATGTTGATGTCTTACTTCCCGAGTGTGAGCGAGGGAGAGGAGATGGCGTCGTAGGGTCATGGCCTGCCCCACTCTGCACTCCCCATGGCACCTCTCCGGGAAGGAGCAGCGGGAGGGGCTCAGCACTGGAGGTGTGAGTCTTGGTTGTCCCTAGAGACTGGTGTGAGCACCAGGGAAGGCCTGTTGAGGACCTGGGCTGGAGACGTGGCTCTGCGAAGGCCACTAGGCTGGGTAGATAATGGTGGCAGGTGTAGGGAGTGAGGGTTTGGGGAAGGGGTGTGGGCACAGCCTGGAGTGTGGTTTGGGAACTCTTCTCTCTGCGTGAATGGTTGGCAGTGAATGTGCCTTAAAATGTAAATGAGGTTCCGGGATTGAGTTGTGGGGTTAAACCAATGTAAAAGTCTGGGTGCTGGGGTTGGGGACTTAGCTCAAGTGATAGAGCACTTGCTCAGCAAGCACAAGGCCCTGAGTTTGATCTCCAGCACAAAAAACAAAAACGAAAAAAATCTGGGTGCTGTGGAAGGTGACATGGGTCAGTACTCCTTGGAGCCCAGGCACAGGGCTGTGCTCTATTGGAGTCTCTGAGACTGGGCGGGCCTGGTTCCTTTTTTGTTTGTTTGCTTTTGTTTGTTTTTGGTTTCTTGAGACAAGGTCTTGCCATGTAGTCCAGGCTGGCCTTGAACTCTTGCGATCCTCCTGCCTCAGCCTCCCAAGTGCTGGGCTCACAGGTGTGCGCCACCACGCCTGGCCAGGTTCCTTTTGAAAGGTCTTTTGATGGCAGAAAGGGGCTGGGAACAACGTGGTGAAAGGGAAAGAATCCCAGAGCCCTTGGGATGGGGGAGCATCCTTCCCAGGATGTGGGGAAGGCTCAGGACTTCCTGTGTTCTCCAGCCACTGCTCATCACAGCCCCACTTTCATGGGCACAGGACTTGCTCACTCCCCCTCCCCAGCTGTGGGCGTCTGAGACACTGGGGTGCTATGAGTGGATGCTTATGGGTAAGAAAGTCTTGCACTTGGGTTTGGCTTTAGAGACCTCTGGCAACTGTGTGTAAGGGTGAGGGAGGTAGGGTGGTGTGGAGAGTTGAGAGGAGTGGGGTTCTGCCCAGGTCTGGCCAGGGTTTGAAGATGAGGTGCCAGGCTAGGGACAGAGCCTGACCTGGTGGGGCACAGACCTAGCTGTGCTCCTCTGACCTTGTCGTTCAGGCTTCAGCTTCCTGGACCTGAAGGATTCAGGGTGCAAGGGGTGGCCTGCTCCTAAGGTTGGATCTGAGACCAGGAGCCGCCAAGGGTGGCTGCCCTGTTACACCTATCCCTCTTCTGCAGGTGTGTCAGCCCAGTCTTTCCTCCACTGCTTCACACTGGCCAGTGCTGCCTTCAACCTGCAGGTGGCCACCCCTGGGGTAAGTGCAGCCCTGCCCCTACTGGATGCTTGGGGTCCCCACCTCTCTGAGGTTGAGGCCAGGAGGTTATCATCTCTCCCTGGGAGGAGCAGGGAGCCCTCTGTGGCCTTGGAACTGGCTTGGGGTGAAGGTTCTGCATCCAGACCCAGCAACATCCTGAAGTCCTGGTCCCCATCCCTGGGCTCTGACTCGACTGGTGCAAGGGATGCCTTTTCACTGTGGTCTGTGCTTTTTGACAGCTTCAAGTGGGAAATGAGATCATTTCCAGTGGAAGGAATTCTGCCCTTCTGGGGTAGACACTTGCTGTAGGGACATAGTGTGTGTTTGTGACTTTGCACATTCAGTCTGTTTTTTTCTTTCTTTTGGAGCTGTGGGTTGAACCCAGGGCCTTTCACATGCTAGGCTAGAGCTTTCCTGCTAAGCCACATCCCCAGCCCATTTTGCAGGTTTTAAACCCATTTCTGAGGTGGATGGGACAGCGCTTGCCATTTTGTAAGTCTTGACCCACATCAGTGACTCCAGTGCTCACCCTTCCTCCTACAGGGGAAGGCCATGGACTTTGTGGATGTGACCGAGAGCACTGCACGCTGGGTTCAAGACTTCCGCCTCAAAGCCTATGCCAGCCCTGCCAAGCTGGAGTCTATTGATGGTGGGTCAGGTTGCATTCCTGCAGGCAGCATGTTCCTCTTGGGGGGAGGGGGTGCTGAGATCCCGGAACAGCAAGGGCTGCAGGTGGGTTTGGGATCTCAGTGCATGTCCCCAGTCTGCCCCTGCAGCCACCTTAGAGCTTGCCATGAAACTTTGTGACTGTCCAGGGCAGCCTGGTCCATACCCTGGCCCTGGAGTCCTGTGCTGCTCTGGGGAAGGGGTGGTCAGCTGTACTGTGGGATCTGTGTGGGGTTTGGGACAGTGACACACAATGCCATCTGGCTGGTCCCTTGTAGGGGTTCTGCCCTGGCTGTGCCCTTTGGACTGACTTGTGGCCTTGGCCTGTGGTTCTCACCCTAGGTGCCCGTTACCATGCCCTCCTGATCCCCAGCTGTCCTGGTGCCCTGGCTGATCTGGCCAACAGTGGATCCCTGGCCCGAATCCTGCAGCACTTCCAGTCTGAGAGCAGTAGGTCACAAGAACCAGGGGGTAGGGTTCTTGTGGCAGATTCGGGGGTAGGGTTGGGTAACTGGTTCAGGTTTAGAGCTGGGCACAGCCAGTCATTTTACCAGCCAGTTGGGCCTGCCTAGCTAGCAGACAAGTTTGTATGTTACTTACACAAACAAAGGTGCGATCCCCAAACATGCTATATGTTCCACTGGCCCAGGCTCCTGATGGCACTGGTGGCTGTGCCTTCCTGCGCCCCTATATTGGTGAACAGGGTGTTGGCCAGGGTCCTGGTGGACATGCACAGCATCCATTGTGATGAGCAGAATGCTCATCAGGGACCAGCACAGAGGCTGGGCTACCACAGCCATGGGAACATGTTGGGGAGAATGATCTGTCTGGCCCTAGACAGGCAGCTGCCGTAGCTGTGGGAATGCACACATGCCAGGCAGCCTTTGAAGAGGTACCAGGGACCCCCACTGCAAGGTCAGGGCACTGCCTGGCGTGCTTGTCCCACTTGCCCAGCAGCCTCTTCTGTGTACCAGGACAACCTGCAGATGGAGGCAGCAGCAGATGCAAAGCCACCTGGGGAGGTGGGTGGTTGCTGTTCTTGTGGCAGGGTGTGGTGTGTGCCCAGGCTGGCGATCCAGGCCTCAGGCCACTTCACTGTTTTCAGAGCCTATCTGTGCCATTGGCCACGGTGTTGCCGCTCTATGCTGTGCCACCAGTGAGGACAGGTCCTGGGTGTTCCATGGCTATAGCCTGACAGGGGTGAGTGTCTTGTGGATGGATCAGTATCTTCAGTCAGATTCTCACAGCACTATGACCCTGCTGTCCCCATAGCCAGGGCCACTGTCTGCTGGATGAGGACATGTGTCCATTGTGACAGGTGCTGAGCACACATGGACAAAGTCATCATCCCCTAAGGGGCTCACCCTGGGCTACCAGCCCATCTTGTTCTGGTCCCTGATGCTGGGGGACCCAGGCCTTCTGTCCTTAGTGGGATCAGGGCCGTGCATGGGGAGATGACTGGCTTTGCCCTCATCCCTGGTCTCCTGTCTCAGCATCAGCCCTGCTCCTGTCCCCTCCTCATCTCCACATGGGTGAAGCTCCTGCTGTGGTGGGCTTTGGTGTCCCATCTGTCCATCAGGGCTGGCCTTGGGGGTAGGGGAGAGCCCTGGCAGGGGCAGAGCTGCTGGGGCCAGTTGTCTGCCTCAGGCCTCTGTTCCCACAGCCCTCTGTGTACGAGCTCGTCAGGGCCCCTGGCTTCGCCCAGCTGCCACTGGTCGTGGAGGACTTTGTGAAGGACTCAGGCGCTGGCTTCAGTGGTGAGCCTGGTGTGCCCCCTGCCCCTGAATGCCTGGGTCTGGGTGCATCCTCAGGGGAGGCTGTGCTTGGCCAGTTGGCTATGCCTGTGGCCACGGCTCAGGCCAACCAAGGTGACCCACTCAGAGCACTGGGCCCTCAACAGGTGGGATTGGGTCTGGGGCCTCTGTGCCTGAGGCCTGTGCCCTTTGCTCCCCTAGCCAGCGAGCCTGACGCCGTGCACGTTGTGCTGGACCGCCACTTGGTCACTGGGCAGAATATCAACTCCACTGTCCCTGCTGTGCAGAACCTGCTGTTCCTCTGTGGTAGCCGGTGAGGCTTGAGAAGGCCTGGGCTAGATCTGCCCTGTGACCTCTCCTCTCCGTGCCTTAACTATGTATCTTTTTGTCTCCCCTGCAGGAAATAAGTCTGCTGGCAGATGCTACCCCCATGACATGGCCCAGGTGTCCTCAGAGGCAGCTGGACTTCCCCTGGTTCCAGGGACCCAGTGTTCCCCACCTGACAAAGGGCCCTCAGTGGGATGGTGTCCTGGACTGGTCTCTGAGAATCAGCCCAGAGCTGTCAGCTGTCTGGAGAGGCCATACCTCCCTGGCCCCTTGGCCAATAGCATGGTCTCCTCAGGTGGCATGGGGATGACCCTGAGTGCTGGTGGCCAGGTAGTCCCAAAAATTTCAAGTTTTGTGTTCCTGGAAAACTGGTTGGCAAGTGGAGCAGAGTCAGCCATGGGTATCCTAGGATAGCCCCACCCTTTAGCTGTTGCCTCACAGGAGGCTCAGGATCTCTCCCTGGCTGAGGTGAATAGGGTTTGTTCAAGCTGCAGCCCCATGCTTCTGCTGAGGGAGAGGGCCTAGATGAGGCTGGGATCGTGCTGAGGCCCTCAGTGGACACAGTGATGTCACTACAGCCCACATGCTGACAAGAGAATCACACCTTGAGAGAGAGAGAGAGTGAGAGTGTGTGTGTGTGTGTGTGTGTGTGTGTCTCTTTGTGTGTGTGTGCGCGTGCGCTGGGGATCACCTGCAAAAGCAGCCATGGATGGCTTAGGCTCTGTTGAGATGGGGAGGCTGAGAGTCCTGGCTTCCTAGGCCCTACACAGGCCTTAGTTGGGGCTGAGGCTGCAGTGTAGTAGCCACCCTCCTAGACACACCCTATTTGCTGCCCATCCTGTTGGGCACCCAGCCTGGGCCACCACTGAGCAGCCTGCAGGCCCTGAGTCAGGCTCCCCAGGAGCTCAGAGCCCTTCCCCCCACCCCACTCCTCCTGACCCTGTACTCCAAAGCTTGACCTGCTCTGCCACAGCTGTGCCCAGACACCAGGGTGGCTCCTCATGCCAGAGACCTGGTGGGAGGCTCCTTGATTCTGTAGCTTCGGGAAGGAAATTCAGGACACAGCAGAGGAAGACAGCAAAGCCGCCCCACCCCAGGGCTGCTCCCTCTACCCTGCAGCATTCTTGGCTACTTCTGTCTGGGACAGCTCTGAGGCCGCTGTAGGTGCTGCCCTGATCTACTCCTAATGTCATGTACATCTTGATGAAACTTTTCAGAAACCTAAGTTATGTCCTGTCTTAGTCTACTCAGGCAGCTGTAACAGAAAGCATAGACCTGGTGGTTTATAAAGAACAGAAGTACATTTGCCATGGTTCTGAAGGGCACGTCTGAGGTTGGGGGCGGCAGAACTGTCTGGTGAGCACCTCATGGCTTGCATGGTGCTTCTGGCTGCTTTTCATGGTGGTAGGCTTGGGAGCTTGGTGGGGCCACTCCTATAAAGGCCCTAGTCCCACTCATAGGGGCGCTGCCATGACCTGACCAAAGGCCTACCTGCCATCTTCCTCTTGGAGTTTTGGGGACACAGACATTGAGAATGGCAGAGAGCTCACATGGTGTGACATCTGCTGAGCATTTCTGCTTAGGCTGCTTGAGCCCTCCCTTCCCAACTCAGGCCTGTGGGTGGGGATGTGGTGGCCCTCACAATGGCAGTCCTCTGGAGGCTGGAGGTCAGCAAGAGAGGAAAGGGACAGAACCTCTAGGAACGTGGCAGCCAAGTGGATGAGGCTTCCCCAGTGCATAAGGTGTGTTTATAAGCAGAGCCTACATCGCCATAAAACTGGTACAGGTATGCTTGTGGGAGAATTACAACCGGGAAGGGACAAATTGGCTTTCCTGTCACGGTGATCTTACCAGTGTCTAAACCATGAAGAAGTTGACTTGTAATTTACAAGGCTGGACCCTGGTGCTATGGAAGAAGCCAGTCACCAAGAGCCTCTTGTAATTCTTTTTATAGGAAATATCCAGGAAACAAATCACAAAGTAGGTTGCCAGTAGCTATGGGGGTGTGAATGATGGCAATGAGGAGTGAGCATGGATCACACAAGTGGGTGAACTCGAGTTTGTGAATTATATCCCTGTGTATGGTCTAGCCTTGTCCCTGGAGTGCCCGGGCTGCTGGTCTCCCTGGAGACACTTCTGTTCCTGGGCTGCTAAGTAGGAGGAGCCCACTGGTACCCCTGCCCAGTGCTGACACCCAGCCCAATACGGTGTAAGTGTCACCCCAGCAGGCTGTGGCATAAGGGGGAAGGGGCGGTAAGCATCTGCCTGGGCCTTGACCCCTGCCTGTTGCTCTTCCCCAAGGCCACCCACTGTGGTACTCTGGCCAACATGGACTGGGCCAGGATCCTGGGAAGAGGCAGAAACCTGAGTCCAAGACAGAGCAGCTCATGGTGGGTGGTTTGGAGAGGGGGACCAGAAGCTGCTCTAGGGCTCTTCCCTGTTTTGACCCCATCGAGTGGAGGCTCAAGGGCCCTCACTAACCAGAGCCTGTTGTGCCTAGGCCCAGAGCCTCCTTGATCTATCGGGCAGTCCAGCTCCCATGCCCTGCTCTCCTGGCAGCCTGGCCTAGATCTAACACCCTCACCTGACCCTTGCCTCAGTGTTCTTAGGAGCACAGGGGTTTGTGTGAACTATCCAGTTGCCCCATGAGTACCTCCTAGGCTCCGAGACTCCCTGTGTGGTTTCAAGGCTGGCAGCAGTACACTGCTGTCCCTACAAGGTAGCACCACTGTTCCCCACAGGAGTCTGGCCGTCTGGCCACAGCTAAGGATAGCAGGTTAGACACTGAGGAGGCCCCACACCTGTACCCTTGGGCTGGATGCAGCCCTGAAATGTGGCTGTAAACCCTCCCCACCATTCTCAGGGCAGCTTTAACTGCCAGTATGTGCTACAGGCCTGGGAGACAGAGACACCAGACACAGAAGTGCCATGTCAGGGCCCCACCTTGAAAGTCAAGGCCTGGGGTTGGGGCTCAGTGGTGAGTACTTGTTTAGGTTGCTGAGGCCCTGGGTTCTACCACCACCCTAACCCTGGGATTCCAGGGTTGCCCAGCTGAGGTGAGACTACAGCTGCTGCGTCACCCTGACTGTGGACATCAGGGCTTTTGGCCCTAACTCCACCTCCCAGCCTGGCCCAGAGCATAGCCAACAGTGGGAACAGTTGGGGACAAGGGTGACCAAGATAGCAAAATGAAACTCAGCATAGGAAAAGCAACTGCTTTAATGCATTAGCCAAAGTTATACATAAAATCAGAAACCTAAGATCCATTTCTGCAAGATTCTGTGAAGCCTTGTGCAGTTGGGCCTGAAGTCACAGGCAGTACAAGTCTGGGGTCCACTCGCTCTGATGCACACTACTTCCCGTTCTCTGCACTGAACATTTGTTCCTGGAAAGGAGCAGGGAATGAGCCATGCCTGGCCCTCACCAGCCCTGCAAGGCTACACAAATGGTCACCACTGGTCAAGGAGAGGCCCGGGCCCAGGACAGTCTCAGCAGGCGTGTGTGGCTCTCCAGCAAGTACCCTCTGCCCAGTGGCTCGGGCCATTGTGTGCCTGAAGCCACATGTGTGGAACTCACTGTCAGCATGCGCTCCAGCTTCACAGCATCAGCAGCAAACTTCCGGATCCCCTCAGACAGCTTCTCCACAGCCATCTGGTCCTCGTTGTGCAGCCAGCGGAAAGACTTCTCATCCAGGTGTATCTTCTCCAAGTCACTGGCCTGGGCTGCAGGGACACCACACACTGCGTCCCCATCCTGGCCCGAAGCCTGGCATCACCTATCAACCCTTGGTCTCCACAAGGCTCTGCTGGAGGTAGGACTGGGTCCACGGCACCTTGGCCAATGATCTGAGTGATATGTACAGGAAGACCAAGCCCTCCCAGAGCCTCAGCTGTGTCCTGAGCTGCACCCATGCCCAGTGTGGTCCACAGCCTCACAGGGCAGAGCAGTGGCCGGGCCGGGCCTGGGCCTGGGCCTTACCCGCCTTAGCCGAGAGCACAGGTGCCAGTTTGCTGCTGTCCTTGAGCAGCTCCCCCAGGAGCTTAGGCGAGATGGTAAGGAAGTCGCAGCCTGCCAGTGCCTTGATCTCATCCGTGTTGCGGAAAGAGGCGCCCATGACAATGGTCTTGTAGCCAAACTTCTTGTAGTAGTTGTAGATTTTGGTAACACTCTTGACCCCTAGAGGAGATCTCACCATATCCCAGGAGCCCCTGGGCTCCAAACTGTCCTGTACCCACAGCCCTGCCCTTATCCTGTGACCTTAGAGGGATGCTCACCAGGGTCCTCCAGGGGCTCATAGGATTTCTTGTCTGTGTTTGCTACATGCCAGTCCAGGATGCGCCCCACAAAGGGGGAGATGAGTGTCACACCTGCCTCAGCGCAGGCCACGGCCTGGGCGAAGGAGAAGAGCAGCGTCATGTTGCAGTGGATGCCGTGCTGCTCCTCCAGCTCCCTGTGGGGACAGGGAGATGAGTGCAGGCTGTGCGCTGTCGTAGTTCCAGGGCACCAGTGTTCCCACATGGGAAAGACTGTGGCTTTGGTGGAGGACAGGTGCACCCTCTTAGTGATGATGCTGGACAGCTCTATAGAGCCGGGGGCACAGTGGGTTATGGTGACCCGGATGCTCCCTCCATCACTCACACAACAGGGCCATGGGCAGGAAAGGTGCCGAGGGCCCCTGTGCTTGTCCTTGCCCCGAGAACCCCAGTTCCCACCTCAGATTCCACGGGGCTAGACTCCCAGGCTGGGGTCACCACACCGTCTCTGATCACAGCTGGGGGGACCTACCTTTCCTGGACTCCAGGCCAGCACCCACCCTCATCCAACACATGCACATCCTGGCAGGGTCAAGCCTGCTTCAGAGGCACGCCACCAGGTGGCTTCACGGGGAGCCCAAGGTTGGCTGTGATAGCTAGGCAGAGACAGTCTGCAGCCCTCCTCCAACCACACAACCAGTATTAGCAGAATTTGCCCACGAGAAATGAACGAACACACACATATCCACACCAGTGTGCACATCCATGTCTACAGCAGTCCTCAGAGGCCTCTCACCAACTGTCAGCTACTTGAGGGTGAGACACCTCAGAGCAGTTTCACTTGGATATTTACCTTTCCTGCCTCTTCCACTTTGAGCACGTATTTGTATAACCATGGTATGTGTTCTGTATACCATGCAAATTTAGACATCAGGCCTCCTGGCCAGCATGAAGGCACACTGCTGGGCAGGGCCCAGGTGGAGCACAGGGCTGGCTCAGTACGCAGCCCCAGGGTGGAGCCACATCCTGACATCTCCCACAGGCAGGGGCACTTACCTTCCGGCCTGGATTCCCTCCCAGGTAGATGACAGCTTGATGAGAATTCTGTCCTTGCTGATTCCAGCCTCCTTATACAGTTCAATGAGGTGTGTGGCTCTGGCCACCATGGCATCCTTATCAAAAGAGAGCCTGACAAAGCAAGGGGATGCACGCCCTCTGGTTGCGAGCCAGGAGCAAGGTGCCCAGAGTCCTGAGCCCAGCAGTAAACAAGGCACAGGCCTGATGTCTCATGCAGAGGTGCTGTCGCATGGTCTGGGAGACCTGGCCAAACAGGTGTAAGGAAGACTCACCCCTGCTGGGGGCCATCCCACCTGCTGGGCCAGGCACAGAGCCTTCAGCAGCATCATGGCCGGTTATCTTCTTGAAAGACTTCAGCAGGGAGCTGCAGGCCTCCAAGGAGCAAGCCTATCCTCCTATACCATCCCTACCCCCAGGGACAGAAAAGGGAAAGAGGTGGCCCAATAGCACCTACCCCAACTTCACCCACAGCCAAGCTCTCTTACCTCGCATCTACTTCTGTGGATACACGGCCTGGAATCTTCTTCAGTATTTCTGCTCCAAACAACACGAAAAGTTTATCAACAGCACTTTTAATCTGGTCTTCTTGTGACCTGAAATTCAGAGGAAAAAACTAGGTTGGGAGCTTATAAGATTACATAGGAGCCAACCAAACAGTGGGATTTCCTTTGCCAAGCCCCTCCTGCCCCGTGTGTGTGTGACACTATTTTGCTGGGCATGGTAGCATGCCTGTAAGTAATCCCAGCACTCTGGGAGGCTGAAGCAGGAGGATCCAAGTTTGAACCTAGGCTGGGCAATTTACTGAGACCCTGTCTCAAGATTAAAAAAAAATTGGGGGGGCTGGGAATTTAGCCCAGTGGTTAGAGTGCTTGCCTCACAAGTACAAGGCCCTGAGCTCAATCCCTAGCACCAAAAAAAATCAAAAGGGGTTTGGGGATTTAGCTCAAGTGGTAGAGTGCTTGCCTAGCAAGCGCAAAGCCCCCTTGAGTTTGATCCCCAGCACCCCCACCAAAAAAAAAATCAGACAGAACCAATGTAATCAGGGTAACTGTCCATCATGTGAATTGCACCTCAATAAAACCTGACTTTTAGAGTCATCTTTCGCCCTCTCTCAGATTGCGTGGGTAGACTCTGGATGCAGGACAAGTGCTGCTCCAGAGGGAACATACTCTGAGGATGCTCATCAGCCCAGTGCCTGAGGCAATGACACTTCATCAGTGTCCCATGCTGCATGTAGGGGCCAGTGGATATGGGAGCAGAATCCATCCAGAGACCTCCCAAAGCAGGTCCTCCAGGGTACCAGGAGTGGAGGAGAGGGGATGGGGGGAAGCCCAGCATGCAGAGTCACTGTTGCGTGGTCTGGGAGACCTGGCCAAACAGGTGTAAGGAAGACCCCCTCCTGCTGGGGGCCATACCCCCTGCTGGGCCAGGCGCCATCCTGAGCCATGCATTACCACCCTGAAGGAAAACACAAACCTATGGAAATCAAGGCTGGGTCTGTGGCTGCCTGGGTGAGAGGGACCAGTGTAACAGGCCCCAGGATGGCTGTGCAGGTAGCATGTTCTAGCAGACACAGTAGTAAGGGCAGCACTGCACAAATTTGCCCCTAAAATAACAGCCAGAGGGCAGAGCAGTGTTCAGGAGCCATCGAGTTTGACTAGAGGAAGAGGGAGTCTAGGGTGCTGCCAGTGTTCCCTGCCACAGTAGTGCAGGCTACCGATGCCAATAAGCCACTGAGAGCCAGGCATGGTGGCACATGCCCATAATCCCAGTCACTGAGGAGGCTGACGCAGGAGATCACAAACTGGAGCCCAGCCTGGGTAACTTAGCAAGACCCCATCTCAAAAAAATAAAAATGGTTGGGGACTCAGGTGTGGTGGTGCAGACCTAAAATCCCAGCACTCAGAAGGCTGAGGCAGGAGGAACACAATTTCAAGGTCAGGGAGACCTTATCTCAGAAAAACAAAACAAAAATGTGCTAAGGAGTAGCTCAGTAGTACCACAAACAAAAAGGACAGCACCAGGTAGACAGGGGGCAATAGGCCAAGGAGACCAGTGGCGCCTGCTGGCCCCAGCCATACTTACCCGCCCAGCTTCTTGCCATAGGCGATGGCCTCCTCCACCAGCCCTTGGTAGGCAGGCATCTGTGCTGCAGCCAGGATCAGGGACGGGTTGGTGGTGGCATCCTGGGGCTTGTACTCATCGATGGCTGGGAGATAATGGTTGAAATCAGGAACATAAGAGGGACACTCAATTCCACCCAAATGGAGCAGGGCCCCTGTGGCACACCAGGGTAGGGGACAGGGACACTGTCCCAAGCACTGCCCAGGGACAAGGCAGCAAGTGACTAGAGCAGGGCATATGGAGTGAGGCATGAGGGCTGCCACTGAAAAATGTGTTCTCTGGCTCAGTGGCCACTAGGCGGCGTGCTGGCCCCAAACCAGTGACGATACAGTAGACACAGGTGGCTGGTGGCAACAAATACTGTACTCTCTCTCTTTGTAAATTGTATTTATTTATTTAGTATTAAGAATTGAACCCAGGGATTTCGCACTGAGCTACATCCACAGTTTTTGTTTTTTTCTTTTTTTTTTTTTTGAGACAGGGTCTCACTAAGTCACTAAATTACCCATGTTGGGCTTGAATTTAGGATCTTCCAGACTCAGCCTCCCAGAAGGCTGGGATTATGTGCCCATACTCAGCTATATTGTCTTTTCTAACACATTAGGTTTTTTTTTTTGGTTCTGGGGATTGAACTCTGGGCCTTGCACGTGCTAGGCAAGCATTCTACCACTTGAGCTAAATCTCCAGCCCGTAACGCATTAGTTCTTTCTCAAGAATTCTAGGAACGAATGGGGTTTAACTGACCCACTATCCTAATCAATGGAATATGCATGGAAGGAGCAGACAAAAGGCCAATCTTGCCAAGAGATAAATTTATTCTTTTTTTAGGGGGGGTGCTGGGGATCAAACTCAGGGCCTTGTGCTTGCAAGTCAAGCACTCTAACCACTGACCTGAATTCCCAGCCCCCCGACAAATTTATTCTTACTTGACAGATTAGTCTTTTCTTTTTTAAAAAATGGTACTGAAGATTGAACCTAGAACCTTCGCACTGAGCTATGTCCCCAGCCCCTTTTTTATTCTTTGAGACAGTCTTGCTAAGTCACTAAATTGACCTGGCTGAGCTCCTTGGGATCCTCCTGCCTCAGCCTCCCAGAGTGCTAGGATTACAGGCATGTGTACCACCAAGCTCAGCTCAACAGATTAAAATTTTCAAAGTATCCTTTAATGACAAAACTATGGTGATACACTGCTTGTCACAGGACACAATGGGGCAGCCTCGGGAGCACGGGGGTCTCTGCAACTAGAACAGCTCTATGTCCTGACTGTTGTGGTCACAAAAATCTGGGTAAGAAACAGCTGCAGATGCACCCACAATGCATGCTGGAAACTGGGGGCACTGAGTCTGCGTAGTATGGCATGGCCCATGTTGATGCCAGCTTTCTGGTTTGGCTATCACTGGGGAAACACGGCAAAGGGTTAATGAGCTCATTTTGCAACTTCTCTGATTCTGTAACTAGCGTATTTCCAAATAACAAGTGAGAGGGGTGGGGATTTAGCTCAAGTGGTAGAGCACTTGCCTAGCAAGTAGAAGGCCCTGAGTTCAATCCCCAGCACCTGGGGGAAAAAAAAAACAAACAAATAACAAGTGAGAAAGTGAGTGCTCACTGGTGATCTGTTCAGAACAGTGTTTCCTTGTATAAATTGACCCCTGAAGTCAGCTTTCCGCAAACTGCTTTAACCACAACTACAAACAAAACCAGGGCCTAAGGATACAGCTCAAGGGCAGAGTTTATATTCAGAATGTATGACTCCCGGAGCTCAATCTCCAGCACTGCCAAAAAAAAAAAAACCCCAAAAAACAAACAACAAACAAAAACAGAACCAAGACCCATGGAGGTCAACAGATGGATTTCAGGGTCCAAGGACCCTCAGACTGCAGGCAAAATGAGGGGAGCAAGTTGTTCTGGGAAGAGGACCAAAGAGTTTTGATTCTGTATTTTCAAGGGCCTGTGACCCACAGGGTAAAGAATCTAAACTGGGAGTGGCACCTGCTATCCCGACACTCCAGAGGCTGAGGCAGGAGGGTCACTGCCAGTTCAAGGCCAGCCTGAAATATAAAGCAAGAGACCCTGTCTCAAAAAACCAAAAAGAGTTAAGAACCTTTACTCACAAAATACCAGTTTCAAGCCTGCTGCACTGTTTACAAGTACTCTTACGTATCTATGGTACCAACAAATGTATTTTATTTCTCTATGTTCCTAAGAGCGAACAAATGTATTTTTTTTTTTTTTTGTGGTGCCGGGGATTGAACTCAGGGCCTTGTGCTTGCAAGGCAAGCACTCTAATCACTGAGCTAAATCCCCAGCCCCAGAACAAATGTATTTTTAATAAAGTTGTTAATATTCATTCTAGAAAGCCAGCACTTGGTTTACAGCCCTCTCAATGTAACAGCATTCCTCAGGTGCCACCCTGGAAAATGGTCTTAGGAAAATCCAGCCCTGGATTCTGCACTGCCAGAAAGTTTAATAAGTGGTTTGGCTCTCCCCGGGGGAGCCGGTAGGGCCCACAAAATGCAGACAGAACTGGCCACTAAGGAAACACTACACTAAGAGAGGAAAGAGCTGAGAAGTAGAGCCAGGTGCTGCTCCTGGCACTTCCTTCTTCCAAAGGTCGTCATTCGGAGACAAGGGCCATGCCAGCAGGCCTGAAGGACCTCATTCCTCCCGGTCAGGAGCACCTGGACACAGCATGGAGCTTCTGTCAGATGGGTCTGGTGCACAGTGCTAGACCCCGAGCCGATCACTGACTCCATCGTTTATATTTAGGCAGCCAAATATGCCTAATCACGCCCCATGGTTCTGCTACATAAACAATGCGCTTTCTCAGTTGCCAAGAGGAACTAAAGCCTGTTTCTCAAGTCACCGTGAGAAAGCAGAAAAGAGGAAGAACTTTCGTATTAGGCACTCGCATCTGCAGACATTTCCTGAGTTTTATTGCACCGCAGGTCAAAGAGATAAGGACTAACAGTGCAATCCTTCTTTATACTTCTTTGTTTTGCAAGTTTTCTACCAGCCCCGGGAAATCTGAATTCCTAACACATGACCCTTTGGTCGGCCTTGGGTCTGATCCCACACACACGGCAGTTGGGGAGGACGTCGGGCCGGGCCGGGCACCTGCCACAGGTCCACGTAGGAAGTCGGTGCAACAGGCTAGAAGGCAGGAGGTGCCCAAGGGCGCCTGTTCCCGCCCTGCCCATAGCACGGGCCATCCGAGGCCAGCGCGAATTCCTGCCCGGCTCCCCCAATCCTCGGACGCCGCCCGACAGCTCCGGCCAAGCCCTGAGCGCCGCAGCCCCCACGCCCGGTGCGGCCCACTCCGCCCCGCCGCCGACCCCGGCCCAGCCCCGCGCCCGCGAGGCCTCGCCTGGGCACCGCCTCCAGATCGGGACCCGCAACTGGGGGCGCCCCTCACCATGGAAGTCGCCCGTGTCGGCCACCACGGTGGTGAAGTGCTTGAGCTGGTCCAGCGTGGACTCCATCCTCTGGCGCTTCACGGGGGAGCCAGACATGGCGAGACGCGGACGGCGGCGGCTACGGGAGTGTGCCGGCCCAGAATGCCCCGCGCGCCCGGGCCAATCGGAGCGGCGGGAGGCGAACCCGCCCCGGAAACGGGCCGGCTCGGGACTAGGACTCGCCCCTGGAGACGAGCCGCGCAGCGAGGGGACGCCGGGCCGCGAGTCCCGCCAGCCTCCTAACAGGCCACCTTCCTACAGCGCACCGCGCCAAGAGCATCAGGGACGAATATGGCGTGTCGGCGACCCTGTCGCCTCTCCCGCGTCTCACCCAGGCACGCTAGCAGCCGCGCTCGGCCTGCACACACGGTGTGGTCCCCGAACGCAGCCGGAACGTGTCAGGAATGCAGTAGGAACCCCTAGGAACGTGTCGCACGTCTCTTCCTGGCCCCTCCAGGCCACCACGTGTGCTGTCTCTCTAGGGATGCGGTCACTCTAACATACGCATATCGCCGTGTGTACGCCAGAGTGAAAAGGGAAGAACAACTCAGAAACACCTCCTTAGTGTCCACCATTGTGTGTCCTGATGCTGACTGTGGTGGCGCACACCTGTCATCCCAGCATTCGGGAGCTGAAGCAGGAAGATCGCCATGAGTTAGAGGTCTGCCTGGGCTACATGGTGACTTCAAGGCCAGTGTGGACTACAAAGTGAGACCCTGTCTCAAAACAACAAAATGATGACAGACATAGAAAACGCCCACAGGATTGAGGAAGAATTCATTTGAGCAGGCAAGGCACTGAATGTGTGGGGTGGAGGAAGGTGGCCCAGCAAGGGAAACAAGAAGAAGCCACAGGGCAAGAGCTGAGCGACAGAGCAAGAGCTGAAACCAGACAGAGCAAGGCCAACTATGTCAAAATAGCCAACACCAGCAGATGAAGGTCACCCTGTCCCCCAAGACTCCCAGGCATGCACAAACCCAAAAGTACCTGACCCTGGCCTCAGTCCAGCCTCATTCGCATTGTGGCTTTGACACTCCCCCCCACCTTGGACTTTAGACGGAGTGACACTTCCCCTAAAAACTTTGTATGCTCAAAAATGCCTCCTCCCCCACAGGCAGGCACAACTCCTGTCAGTCCCCAGCTCCACACCCCTCAGAAGTTCCCCATGAGGCAGGAGACCAGGGCGTGGCAAAACTGGCTGAGGAGTAGGCTGACTGTGTACAGAACAGGTCCCAAAGCCCTGCACGTTCTTCTCACAAACACAAAGCAAGTTTTCCACAGGATGACCCAGACCTGATCTCAGCCTAAGGAGGGTGGCCAGGGAGCACTCTGCCACATGTTCTCTCTTGCCAGGTGGTCCCACCCTGTGTACAGACTTTACTCATTTAGTGACTGAGTTCCGTTCCTGCAACTAGGTTGTTAACTGAATTGGTCACTAAGTGAGAAATTGTGCATAGTATGTACATCACAAATTCAGAACAAAGAAATGGTCAAAGGAAACTCCAATCTGATGACTTTGCTTTTATTTGCAGAGCTTACATGCAGTACTGTGATGTACAACAGAACATGAAACTACAGTGCTTCACTATATAGTACAATCAGCAAAATTTATGGTATGGTATAAACAAGGCGTATAGAAAAGACATTGAGGTACTCTAAACAAGATGTACAGTCAGGCAAGGTGGTGCACCCCTATAAACACTTGGGAGACTGAGGCAAGCAGATCTCCATGAGTTTGAGGCCAGCCTGAGATACACAGTGAGTTCAAGGCCCATCTGAAACTGCATATCCAGACCCTATCTCCAAAAAATAAATTTTTTAGAATAAATAAAAATTTTAAAAATAAATAAATGTGAATCCTTGATACGGTGTGCACTTGTCTTGACCAGTTCTTTGCTCAGGAAAAAAAGAACCTAGAAGCGACCTCTAGAAGGAGGCCCCAGAAGCCTAAACCCAGTAGCAATTCTGCTCCTGGCGATCCTGAGATCTTCTTTCTTCCGTCCCTGGCTGCTCCATCCTGTGCAGTGCCCCTGTGCTGCTTCCGCTTTTTTTTTTTTTTCTTCTTCTACATATTTTGAGACAAGATCTCGCTGTGTAGTCCAGGCTGGCTTCTAACTCATAGGGATCATACTATCTCAGTCTCCCAAGTGCTGAAATTACAGGTGTGCACCACCACGCCCAGCTCTTGTATATTTTGAGACAGGATCTCGATACATCACTAAGACATCCAGGCTAGGCTTGAATTTGCAGTCCTCTTGCCTCAGCCTCCCAGAATGCTGGGATTACAAGCCTGCACCATCACACCCCACTCAACTGGTTTGAGCTGGACAAGAGGCTGTGAGACTTTCAGAAGAGTGCCTTGGGCAGGCGTCACTATTCCTGCCAGCTGAGTCACCTTGGCAGTATTATCTGTGCAGAGCCAGGGGTGAGTCCTGCTCCGCTCTGACCTTAGCTCTGACCACAGGTGCTGATAAAGCCAGCAGAGCCCCAGGAGCGGCCTGGACTCCGTCACTATTGTGGGTCCTGGCTTAGTGGTGTAGGAATAAAATGATAGCACCAGTCTGGATTCACAGGCAAGGCTTTAACTGGGAAGTAAAAGAAAACAGGGGACTCCAGCTTGAGTAGCTGGAGAGGGCTCATGCTGAAGAGGATCAGGCAGGCTGGCTATGCACAGAACAGAGACCAGTTTCACTGGGAGGGGTCCTGTAGATCGTTAGCTCAGTGGTGGTTTCCTAGCCCTAGAACCTGAGGTGTAAAATAGCGGCTGGGGGGCTGGAGATTTACCGCACTTGCCTAGCAAGCACAAGGCCCTGAGTTTGAGTCCCAGCACCCCCCCAAAAAAAAACCAAAACCAAAACCAAAGAAAACAAAAGCCAGTGGTGGGGCTGGGGATTTAGCTCAGTGGTTAGAGTGTTTGGCTTGGAAGCACAAGGCCCTGAGTTCGATCCTCTGCACCAAAAAAAAAAAAAAGCCAATGGCCCTGTAATTCCAAAATTTGGTGAGGCTGAGGCAAGAGGATCTCAAATTTGAGTCCAGCCAAGGCAATTTAGTAATTTTAAAAAAAGGCCAGGGATGTAGCTCAGTGTGAAGGCCCTGGGTTCAATCCCCAGTACTGAAAAAAGAAAAAGTAAATAAATTTTTAAAAGACAATGGCTGGAGACTTTTAGGTGTTGTCCAGGGACATCTGGAACTGGACCTGTGAAAGTCTGCTACTGAGTGTCCCTGGAAACTACTTTAGTTATCTTCATCTTGGTATTCTCAGCCTTGAAGGGGAGGAGATAGGCTAGGTAAGTTAAGGGCTAACAAACCTTGTTTTAATGACTTTTTGTTTGTTTGTTTGTTTTTTGAAACAGTGTCTTGCTATGTAGTTCAGCCTGGGCTTGAACTTACTATGGAGTCCAGGCTGGCCTCCAACTCATGGTGATCCTTCTGCCTCAGCCTCCCAAGTGCTGGGACTATAGTGATGACTTTTCCTAAGTGACTAACATACCTACATCCAAAGTTTAGGGTAACGAGAGATGCAGAAATGAAGGTCAAGGTTGCTGTGTCTGTAGTCACCTGTTGGGCACCTGTGGGCCCACACTGAAGAGCCACAGGCTCTAGCAAGAAGCACTTTTAAGTCCTGTTTCAGAGAAAAACAAAAATCATGTCTTTAATGAGTAACCGGTTAAGGGGGTGGGTTGTCCTTTGTCCCTGTGGTGGTCTGACTGTGGCAGTTTCAACGCCAGGTTAGAAGGGAATTCTTGTGCTAAGGATTTAGCTCAGTGGTTAGAGTACTTGCCCAGCAAGCATAAGGCCCTGAGTTTGATCCCTGACACCAAAAGAAAAAAAAAAAAAAAAAAAAAAGGAAGTCTTGGAGACATCAGAGGACAAACAGCAATTTCAAGAAGAAAATCAGCTTTATTTTCAATACCAGAACCCAGCAACACTTCACTGGGCCTGGACCACATATGCTGGCAGGCTGAGGATTTTTGTGGACAGAGAGGACTGGCGAGAATAGAATAGAGCAGATGAGAGGGTGTGGTGGTGCAAGCCTGTGAACTCAGTGCTTGAGAGGCTGAGATAGGAGGGTCACAGTTCTAACCCAGCCAGGCAATTTAGCGATGTAGGGAGACACTGTCTCAAATAATAAAAAAGGGTATTAGGAAAAAAAGGGCTAGGGAATGTAGCTTGTATGAAGCCCCAGACTCAATCCTCAGTACTGCAAAAGAAAAGACACAGGACAGAGCAGACAGTCCTTCTGAGGTTACCTCTGGGAAAGCTGGATCAGTGAGCATGGGCCGTGTGGGGTGCTCTCTGGGAGAGTCGCCCCATCTCTCTGCCCTTGAAGCTGACCGGTTTGGACCACCCCCAGACCTCTCCCCTCCTGATTCCAGGAAGGTTAGATAACAAACAGCTTTAGCTTGGTGACATGGAACTTCAGCTGAGTGTCCCCATTTTGGTGCTTTACTGGTCTCTTGGGGCCTAGTGCAGGAGCTTGACCCAAACAGTGGCTTCTTGTAACCTGTATTTCTGCTGCTTTTGCTGCTGAGTTTTGCGGGGCCCACGTGCCTTGAGAGAGCAAGTCCCATCCTGTCCTATGGCCAGAAGAGCAGCCCTCCCTGTCTCTCAGGTACTCTCTGCTTTCTCCTGGGGACTCGACAGCAGTGTGCGACCTTGGCAGGCATGGAGGACGAAAAGGATTACTCAGAGACAAGACTTAGTTTGTCACCAAGAGGCACAGAGGGGCTATTTCTCCTCCACGAACACCCAGCCATTAAGGAGACTCTGGAAGAAGAAAAAGCCTTGATGCTGGAAACTCTCTGGTTTTTACTTAGAATACCAGTGTAAGAGAAAAAAGCAGGAGGAAAAGCAGTTTGGGCCAGGAGCTGTCTCAAGGCTAAGCAGTTTTTCTTGGAGAAAGGGGAAGGACGTGGCCTATTGTAACATAACTTACTCGAAACTTCTTGTTTAATCGTTTGCTTCTCACACAGCCTGTGTGCTCTTACCCTGTAGTTTAACATTCACTCCTCACAGAGCCCGTGCCTTTTGCCTCACAGTTCATTTATTCTCCCAGAACCTGTGTGCCTTTTGCCTTGCACTTTAATTATTTGTGTGCTTTTGCCCTGTATTTTAACCATTCACTCCTCGTAGAGCCTATTACACTTTTGCATGGTAGTTTAATCACCCAGTTAATCATTCACTTCTGGCCAGGTCCCCACAGGGCAATGGGGACCCTTTCTGCTTCTCCACATACAGAGCACTTTCTTAGCATCACATGCATTCTGGAGCCTTCCCCATGGCTCCCAGGGTTGCTGCTGCCCAGCCCCACACCCCCAGTTAACAGCTGTGTCTAAACTGGGCCTGGGAAATTGCCCTGCCTTGCTGCTCTTCCTCTTGGGGAGGCAACTACTTTGTTGTGCATTTTCTAAAAAGCAAGACAAAAATCCTTCCTGAATGGCAAGGGGAGCCCCTTGCACCCAGGCTGGCCTGATGGACATGGGTGGCTGAGGTCTGCTGTGGGTTGGCACAAAGACTCGCCTATCTCCAGACAGAAGGCCCTTGTTCAGGGAGTTTGTTGGTGGCATAGCTGAGGCACAGAGCTTAGGGCACTCCTGTGAGGTCTGGGATTCAGAGCTGCTGCCTCCTCCCTCGTCCCCACAGTTAGACCCTTTGCAGCCTGGGCCCCGCCAGGGCCAGCACTGTTGGAACTAGGAACATTGGCCTGAACCCCAGTCAGGTGACCCAGCCCCTCTGCGCCTGTCTCTTGGTGAGGCAGAGACCACCCAGAAGCCAAGGACACACTCAGTGCATGGTGACAATTTGTCACTCTCTAATCTTTAGGCCCTGGGTAGTGACACCCTGAGAACAGAGAGTGGAGCAGTTCCTCATGCCTCAGGTGGGTGACCTTGATGCTTGGTGACCGTGGACCCATGCCTAGACAAAGGGCCCATGTCCCTGTCCTGCTCCTGAGAGGGTCTGGAAGTGACAGAGCCCCTTGGAGGCAACAGGAACAATCATGGGAGTTCAGAGGCCTGTGCCCAGGGAAGGGAGCCCCTTGGGTTTGAGGGTCTGGGTCCCCCCAGCTGTCCAGAAAGTGGTGTGAGGACAGAGCAGGTGGTGGCCTGGGGATAGTGCAGAGGAAGCAGGTGCAGATTCTGGACCCCCAACCCTGGAAGCAACATCTGGAACCCCAGACCACTTTGTTGGGGCCCAGCCTACTGGGGGTCAGGTAGGACTTGGGTAGCCTCCATTCGACCCCAAGGTTGGACATCCCAGGGCCCTGTTGGCCCACTCTGGGAGCAGGTGGTACCCAGGCCATTCTTTCCCTGAAGGAAACTGTCCCCAGCCCATCTTCCCCTTTTCCTCCTGGACTGGGCTGTGGCTGCTGTCCCAGAAAAGGAGGTTAAACTGTCCTTTAGGCCTGGGGAGGGCAGTGGCCAACATGTCCAGGTCATGGTTTGGAGGATACAAGATGCTCACAGGGGCCCTTGACCAAAACCTGCTGGCCTGAATGTGAGAAGGGGGCTTCTGAGGCCTACAGCCAGGCTGGCCTCATGGTGGACCAGTCTAGGCACATGGACATGGACATGGCTTCCACACCTGGTCCCACAAGACCTAACTTGCACCCTGCAGTCGCCCTGGCCCACCAGGTAAAGCTCCAAGATGGCACCCAGCTCTCCACCCCACAGGGTTGGGTCTGCAGTCAGCCTTGGGGACACACAGGCCAGCCCACCACACACAGCCCTGGGCTGGGGGCGCCCCCATGGCCATCCAGGTAACACTGGACCAGCCAGCAGAGGGCGCCAAAAGCCTCCTCCAAGGGTGGGGCTCAGGTGAGGCAGGGGGACACTGGCCAGGTGTGCTAGTGCCCCTCACAGACTGCGTGCAGGAGCAGCCAATGATGCCCCCCACTGACCATCAGCTGGGTCCTCAGGCCCCACGTCTCTCTCAGGCCTGCCACACCTCATAGGTGTCCCACAAAGCCAGCCTGGGTGACAAGATTGGGCCCTCTGGTGCTGGCCTGGGAGGACTGCAAAAAGAGGCAGGTATGGTGGGGGATGATCTCCTGGGCCACCTCTGCCTCTCACCTCCCAGAAATGTCCCCCGGGGTCCTCAGCTTTTCCACCCCTCCCTTCTGCACGTGTTCTCAGAAGAGGCACAGCCTCAGAGGCCCCAGGAGACAGACACTCTGCTACCAGAAGACAGCTGTTTTAATGACACGGCCTCAGCAACCCCTTGTCTCATGTCTGGGTGTGACACTTGTTCCAGGGCCCCACGACACAGCCACCAGCACAGCAGCTAGGCTCCACGGGCCTGGGAGACAGGGGAAGCTCCTTCCTGGGCCCTGTGGGGCAGGTGTCTGAAGCCAGTCCTCGTGTCCAGTCCATCCTCGGACCTGGACAGAGTCCTGTCCTTGAACCCCTGCCCTTGCCAAGCAGCACCCAGGGTGAGAGATAAACCGGGAGGCCACATCGCCAGCCCAGCCCGCTCCGAGCTCCAGCCCCTCCTGGGATGTGTGTGGGAGGCAGACGGACAGGTGGATAGAGAAGCTAGAAGCCGGGGGTCAGTGTCACAGGGGCGAGGAGTATTCCATGTACAGGAGGGCATCGGAAGAGACCCATCCCCCTGGGGAGTTCTGTGGCCTGGGGCAGGTAGCTGAGGGCCCAGGGGTAGGCACAGGTTTGGCTGGCTCTGGTCCATGGTACGGGCAGTGTGTGGGCAGGGGGGTGGCAGAAGGGCCTGGAGGCAGGTGACTACCCCAGCTGTGCTCCTGAGTCCATGGTATAAAATAATACACCTATAAAGATAACACCCCATGCATGGGGTGGGCCCAGCACAGGCTGCACCCCTCTGTGCAGCCACATGACCATGCAGCCAGGTCTAGCTGTCTTCTACCCTCCTCTGGTTTTTGGAATGAAACTTGTTCATGAGTTCCTCCAGCTCCGACCCACTCTGCTGCGTCTAGGGAAGACAGATAGGTCTCAGCCTGGGGCCATGTGTGTGTGGGGGGAGGGCCAGCAGGTGGGGTGCAGGGGAAGAGGCATGGGGCGCTCACCTCCAGGACAGCCTTCTGCACTGTGAGCTGGCTGTACACGCGGATGCCCTCCTCCCCACACACCTTTTTCAGCTCGTCCTTGTTGAGCGAGAAGAGCTGGGGCCCGGTCAGGATACCGAGGTTCTCCACGATGCTGGGGCGGTGAGATCAGGGTGGTGGTCATCGCCGCCTGGCACCTGCACCCACCTGAGCCCACCCGTGTGCATACCTGAGCCCACCTGTGTGCACCTGAGCCCACCTGCGCACCCCTGCGGCCTGCTCCTGCCATCCCTGCTGCCCGGCTCACCGGCTACTGAAGGCCTTGGCCTCCAGCCAGGCGCGGACCTCATCCGGGCCCGACTCGAAGGTGAGCGGCAGGCGCACGGGCTGGCTGCGCTCCACGCGGAAGGGCCGCGACGGCTGCACCTTGATGTGGCTGATCTTCTTCACCAGCTCGTCATTCACCTCGTCCATGTGGTGGATCAGCTCTGCGGGCTCACGTGCTCAGTCCGCCCCGCCCACTCGTGGCCCCGCCCGCAGCGCTCAGCCCCGCCCCTCCCTATTTAAACTGCCACTCACCGTCCTTGTTCCCGGAGAAGGTGGGGGGCAGCTTGTGGGTCGGGCTGGCGGGACCCCAGTATCTCTGACCAGCCTACGGGGGAGGGAGGCGAGGTGTGAGGTGGGAGCTGTCGGCCGCTCAGGACCTGCCCACGCTCCCTGGCCAGTGGCAGCGCTCCCTCCCCAAGCCAGGACCCCGGGCCCCTGCAGCATCCCTGGGCAGGAGTGAGAGCCACCGGGTTCCAACCTTAGGACCGGGCCGCTGACACCCAGGGCACCCACCTGCTCCAGGGGGACGCCGACGTCCTCGGGCCGCGCTTCAGCCAGGATGTTGCAGGGCACGTAGCCAGCCTGGCCGCTTCGGTTGCGCAGTTTCCACCACTGCCGCCCGTCCTCCAGCATCTGGGGGCACCGTGCCCGTCAGGCCGCCCCTCCGGGGGTCTCCCCGCACCAGCCCTCAGTCCTAGCATCTGGCCCACCTCAAAGGGAGAGGCCTCGTGGCGTGGCTGTGGGTGTAGACACCCCCTCCCACACACACACACTTTCTGCCCCTCAGTAGGTGGCCTGGATTCAGGTTTGGCACAAACGTAAGCTTTTTTTTTTTCTTCCCCTGTGACAAGTCCTTGCCGGGCTGCACTGGAGGCCCCGTTGGCACAGAGCCCGAGGACCAGCATCAGGGTCCTGCAAGGCCACGGGGGTCCCCACATGGGGAGTCCCTCAGCCTGCCTTGCCGGGGTCGAGGGGGGCCAGCCTGTGAACCTGAGGTAACCAGGCACTGGGGACCCTGGGGACATGCATGACCCAGTGTCCCACGCCTGGCCCCTAGACCACCCCTCACCTCTAGGACCTCATCCTTCTGCACGGAGAGCTCATTGGCGTTGCGGGCTGTGAAGTCGTAGAGAATCTTCACGTACTTGGCCATGGCTGACGTTGGCTGGCAGCCCCTGTGAGCACCGGGAGGGCTGAGGCCCAGGCTGGGCTGGGGTCTCCTCCAGGGTGGGGCAGCAGCTCCCCAGGTGCCAGGCCACCTGCACTCTGCTGCCCAATGCAGCAGAGAAGCTGCACCTGCAGCTGGAGTTGGGGCTGCGAAGGGCAGGTCGGGGCCTGGGTGGCTCATCCCGGGCTGCAGGGGTTTCCAGCCCACCCGCTGGGGAGCTGGAACTGGGTGTGCGCCTGACAAATTGTCGGGTCTCCCTAGCCACGGCTCCAGGTGTGAAGGCACTGCGTGGAGTTCCACGGACACGGGGCCAGCCCTGTGCTGGAGGCCACCTCTCCTGACCACCGGGCAGCTGATTGCAGGATGCTGGGATCTTCAGGGTGGCCCAACACTAGAGATGTTTATGTGTGGGCCCAGTGGGCACAAGGGGAAGGACAGGCTTGTGTGCAGTGTGGATCTCTGGCCCTTTCCCTCCTGAAACCAGACCCTCCTTCTGAAACCAGGTCAGGCAGGAGACAGGCTTCCCAGACAGACCAGAAGCCAAAGGAGGAGGAGGCAGCAAAGGGACCTTTCCCAGGGCAACTGGTGTAAGGGTGGGTATGCTAACCCAGACCTTTGGTCTCCTCTGCTGGCTGTACTGCAGGCTGGGCCTAAGTCACTCCCATTTCACTCTGGGAGGTTGAGGCAGGAGGATGGAAAGTTCAATCCCAGCACGGCCAATTTAGCAAGTTTAACAAGAACTCCTCTCAAAAAGGGGAGGGCTGCTGCAGGTGTAGCTCAGTGCCAAAGCCAGGTTCATTCTCCAGCACACACACAAAAAAAAATCAGTCCTCACATCCACACAGAGAAACGGTGCTTGGTGAAGGTACCGAAGTAGACAGCGTAGTCTCTAAATTTGACTCTCATAAACATGGAAGGATGAAAAGCGCCAGTGTTTGAGGGTAGTGAATTTATATGTGATTTCATTTTAACAATTAAAAATTTTAAAATTATGTTAAATTTATAATTTTATAAATTTAGAACTAATTTTTTTTCTTTTTCTTTTTTTTTGGTGCTGGGGATCGAACTCAGGGCCTTGGGCTTGCGAGGCAAGCACTCTAACCACTAAGCTAAATCCCCTGCCCCAAATTTAGAAATAATTTAAAATTATGTTTAACATAATTAAAAGTTTTACCTTTAATTATGTTATGAAAATAAAATGAAAACCGGGTTCTAATCTGGAAAAGCAGCATTTTGAGCCACCACCTGGCAGCAGCCTACGGGGGGCCTAAGGGGGTTACCGGTGAGCATGCTGGGAGCCGGCAGGTGGCAGGATATCACTTGGGGCTGTGGGTTCGCCCAGGACGTGCTTCGGGGAGCTCCTTGCAGACGGTCGGCGCCCCGGGGCTGGCTGTGGGGAAAGTGGCAGCCTGGGCTTGGCGTGGGGCGTGGCAAACGTCCACACCTAGGACCCGGAGCCAAACGCCCAGGCCACGGTGCGGGATGAGGGGTCGGGCGGGCTCTGACCTGGTGTTCCGGCGCCGACGCCAGCCCCTCCACCTCCCAGGGCGCCTCCTGCAGCACGTCCAAGGGCGGTTCCCAGCCGCTGTGGAATTTGGGCAGGTAGGGGGGCACCTGCGGTTCCCGGGGCCACTCGGAGCTGGCGGACAGTCCCAGTCAGCCTCGGCCCGCGGAACTGGCCCTTCCGGGAGCCCCACCTGCCCCACCGCCTCCGCACCGGGGCCGCGTCCAGGTCTCCCCCAGCGACTCCCACAGTGACATCTCCTTGGGGACCAGGTGGCCGCGCAGGAAGCCCACGGCGTCGCGGGAGAGCAGGGGGCTGGACACGGAGCGCGCGAGGTCCGGCCCTCCGCAAGTGTTGACGATCTGGGGCACAGCGCGGGTCAGAGCGGGCGCGCCCACCGGCCCAGCCCCGCGGCCCACGCCCATCCATCCGCGCAGGTGCGCGCCGGCCAGGGGCCGCGCCCGGGCGGCCGGACCGCGGCGACCAGGTGGCCGCCCGGAGGTGCGCTCGCCTCCCCGGCCGGCCCCGCCCCTCGCCCTCCCGGCCCCGCCCAGGCACCAGCTCCAGCGGTCCGAAGAGGAAGTGCACCAGCTCGGCGGCGCTCGGGTTCTGGATGTGCTTCTGCAGCTTCGCCTGGGCGGGGGGGCGAGTGAGCAGTGGCCAGATGGGGACGCACGTGCCCTCCACCCTCACCGCCAGCGCAGGGCAGGGTCGCACTCACGAGCAGGTTGATGGCCAGCTTGGTTTTCTGGAAGCAGTCCACAAACTCGGCCTCGGAGGGGGGCCGCGCCCGCAGCGTGAGGACGCCCTCTGCGGGGTGCGTTGGGGGGCGTGAGCCTGGAGCCTCCCCTCCCCACGCGCGCGGGGCCCCCACCCCTACCTCACCCCGCCGCACCTGCCGGCCCCTTCTTGCCCTTCTTCTTTCCCTTCTTCCTCTGGTTCAGCTGCTTGAAAGCCTCTGCCGCCTTCTGCAGCCGGGCCACGAACCACTCGATGTCGTCCAGGGCGCAGTTGAGGATTTGCTGGAGTCAGAGCGAGGAGAGTCAACTACGCCAGTGGGGAGGGGATGGGGGGAGCCACCCCCTCCGCCGGCAGACACCCACCGTCTCCTTCTCTATTCTCTGGGCCAGAACAGCCCGAGGCTCCTCGTCCTGGGATTCCCGGCGACGGTAGCCTGGTCGGGGACAGAGCAGCTTCGAAGGGGCCCCCAGACCCCGAAAGCCATCCCTGTCCAGCCCCACGGCCTACCTGGGTCCTGGAGTGGCACTGGGGGGCCCACCCGGTTCTTGGCCTGAGGGGACTCCCCCGCCTGTCGCTGGAAGGGGATGGGGGCTGGGCCTTGGGGAAGAGGCAGGATGGACTGCCGCTGCCGGATCTTCTCTTGGTGGACCCTGGAGGGGCGAAGAGGGCCCACTCAGCCTGGCTACTACCCTCTCTGGGCTGTCCCCCACTGTCCCTGCCCCCTGGGCTTCACCCTGGAGAGACATACCCCCCACCCCCCGCCCACTTCCCTTGGCCCATGGCCCTACTTCAGAGTCTGTGGCCGAATCTTCTTCCCCAGCCGGCAGTCGGCCAGTGCACTCTCAATGTCCTCCTGTACCAGCTCAGCCTGGGGACACAGGGGCGTCAGGCCAGCCCTGAGTGCATCGTGCAGCCTGCCCGGGGGCCTGCCTCCTCACCTCCACCTCATCGCAGTGGAAGAAGTGGATGTCGGGCTTGTTCTGCTCGGAGTCCTGGCACACCAGGAGCAGTACGGAGGGGTAGCGCAGCTGGTCAAGCACCGTCTGGCTGTGCTGCACTGTTGGCAGCGGGAAGTTCTCCAACTCCTCCTGGGGGCAGGCGGTGGGGTCAGCACAGCCCCGGGCATGGGGTTGAACTGTGGCCTGGTGTGGAGCGGACACAAACATGGCGGAGAAAGGGACCAGTGCCATGGCCACAGGGACCCCTCGTGGGCACAGACACACATTGCCCACAGGCACAGAAAAAGGACAAACAGATGAGGCCCACATGTAGCCCCAGGACCCAGATGAGGCCTAGTCACAGGTGCAGATGGGCACGCCCAGGGCACAAGCCAGGCTGCTCACCATAGCTGTGAAGCCCCTCAGCTCCATCCCACCCTCCCTTCCCTTTCTGGGCCCTGTCCTCTTCTGCCAGCCAGAATGGTGGGGAATGTCTGTCCCACAGAGAGGCTCTGACACACACTGAGGCCCAGGAAAGAGTAGTCCAGCCTCCATCTGCCCATACCTGTGTCTCGATGTCCAGCAGCCGCAGTGACTGGTCGCTGACCTGCAGCAGCATCTCCTGGGCCCAGACCTTCTCCTTGGAGCTCAGCTGCACCAGCTTCCGGATGGCATCGTCCACAGATGTAATGGCCTCGCTCTTGTCCATAATGAATGTGGCCAGGTGCTGGGGAGGGCAGAGAGTCGTTGCTGGGCAAAGTTCTCCTTTGTTGGCCAGGATTGAGGGGAGGCAGCCTGGGGGACTGAGGGCCCCCAGCCAACTGCAAAGAGTCCTCAGGGGCCATGGCCATCCCGAAGGGGTCCCGAGAGGCCACGGCCATCTCTGCGGGGTCTTAAGGGGCTACAGCCAGCCCTGGGACCCCTAAGGGACCCCTCAGGTTGGGGAGTTCTCTATTCTGCCCTGGTAGATTCTTTTGGGGTCATGGTTGTACACTGATAAGACCTTTAAAAACTCCCAACTGCTTCACAGCCTTATACTGTGACCCCAACTCTCCCCATACCCCTGCCACTGGATTCCAGGGACAGCAGCCCTCCTGACCCCAAGTCCTAGCTGTGCCTTGCTGCCCCTGGCCTGCCTCCCCTTCTGCAGACATCACCAGCCTGGCTGCCTTCGTTTTCATTTCTCTGACCCCACACCGAGCTGTCTGGACTCCTGGCATCGGAGCTCATGCTCTTTCCCCTTGCCCAGGACAGTGCTGGCCCAGGCCCTCGGGGATGTGCGTGGAATCAGAATATCCGTGGGGATTGTGGCTGGCCTGCCCTATGTGTCTCCTCTCTGAGCCTGGCTCCCCGCCATCTTCTCAGAGTGAAGCCCTTCTCCCTCCTGAGCATTAGGACTCAGTGAAGAGTGCTGGGACAGCTGGACAAACCCTGACCTACAAGGCCAGTCTGACCTAACAGAGAAACACACAGCTATGAAAGCACTAGAAAAACATATAGGATGATTTCTGATCACCTCAGGTCTTTCTTCATGGGGCCCTTTCCTCAGCAAAGAAGAAAATTCAGATGCTCAAAGAAAAAGACCAACAAATTTGACCTAAAATAAAAATTTCTGACTGGGGGTATAGCTCAGCAGAAGAGTGCCTCCTTCCCTACCACGCACAGGGCTCAGGGTTTGATACTCAGCAGCCCCCACACCAAACCAAAAAAAACAAAACTGCCTGGTAAAAATTACCATATACAAAGAAAAAACAAAACGTGGCAAAAACATAGTCACTAGATATGATGAAGGGCTAATTTTCTTAATGCAGGAAAAGATGAATATGCATCACAATGATAGTACTTGATTAAAAGTCTTATTTTGAGGAGGATCCTAGGGATCGAACTCAAGACCTTGTGCTTGCTAGGAAAGCACTCTACCACTTCAGCTAAATCCCCGGCCGCCCCCCCCCTTTTTTTTTCTTTGAGACAGAATCTCACTATGTAGTTCAAGCTGGCCTTTGACTCAGTATGTAGCCCAGGCTTACCTTGAACTCAGGGCGATACTCCTGCCTCAGAGATTACAGGTGTGCACCAAAATGCGAGCTGATTTTTTTCTCTTAGTTTTTTGAACACAGTCTCACTGCACAGTCCAGGCTGGCTTTGAACTTGTGGCAATCTTCCTGCCTCAGCCTCCTGAGTGCTGGGATTACAGGCATGCACCACCATGCTCATCTAAAAGTTCTTTATTGCTAAAGGTAGAATTTTTTGTTGTTGTTGTTAAAGATAATAGTTAAGGATGTTAAGCCAGGCACGGTGGTGGTGTGCAAGTATAATCTCAGGTACTTGGAGGGCTGAGGAAGGAGGATTGAAAGTTTGAGGCCAGCCTGGCCAATTTAGCTAGACTCTGTCTCAAAATAAAAGGAGCTATAGATGTAGCTCAGCAGTACAGCACTTGCTTAACATGCAGGAGTCCCTGGGTTTGATGCCTAGCATCTGGAGGGAGAAGAAAAGGCAGAAAAACACAAAGTCCTACGTAAGTGGAAGGAAGGAAATTAAAAGCAAAAAAGTCCACAAACTAGTAAACAGAAAATCAATAAAGAAAACCCCAAGTCCAAAATTCATTCTGATAAGATTAATAAAACTGATAAATCTATAGGAAGAATGATTAAGGAAAATACTAGAGAAAACACTAATTCTCAAAAACCAAAAGGAAAGAGAGAACAACCCCTAGAGATTTTACAGCCACACAAGTGAATGAACGAGCCAAAAACCTCCTACCTGAATGAGCCGAAAACCTACAAGGGAAAACTTGTACTCAGAGGGCACCACTCGTGCTTGCTTCGGCAGCACATATACTAAAATCAGAGGGCCCCACTGATGAGTCCTAATAAATATATATATATTTTTAAATTTTATTTTATTTTAATGGTACATTTTAGATGTACATAGTGATAATATTCATCATAGGGGATTTGTACCTGTACATGACATATCTTGTTGCTTCTTTTTTCCCCTAAAAAATATTTATTTATTTATTTATTTATTTATTTATTTATTTTGGTGCTGGGGATCGAACTCAGGGCCTCATGCTTGCTAGGCAGGAGCTCTGCCACTGAGCTAAATCTCCAACCCCCCCCAACAAATATTTAAGGAAAAAAAACAACGTGCTTCAAAAACTTTTGTGAGCAGAGGAAGGAACATTTCCCTTCTGTGGTATAAGGTCAACACAAGTGTGACACCCAACCTGCCAAAGGCATCAGAAAAGAAAAGTGTCGCTGAATATCTCCAATGGACATTGATGCAAAGAGTCTTCAACAAAACATCAGACTAGCTCTCAACACAGAAAATGATAATGCCCCTTGAATAAATGAAGTGTTTCCCAGAAATGGAAGATCAGTTTAACATTTTTTTAATAAATAATTTTTTGGGGGTGCTGGAGATCAAACTCAGGGCCTTGTGCTTGTGAGGCAAGCACTCTAACCACTGAGCTAAATTGCCAGCCCGTTTTACATTAAAAAAAATCAGTATGACTCAATACATTCACAATAGAATAAACCTCGATAGACTGAGAAAATGTATTTGACAAAATTCAACACCCTTCAAGATACAAATTTTCAGTAAACAATAGTGAGGAAGTTCCTCATTCTAATAAGAAATATCTGTACATACAGACAATAGACAAAATACCGAATGCTTTCTCCTAAAATTGGACAGAAGGTAGGGACATCCACTCTGTTACCTTTACTTAGCATTGTACTGGCGCAATTCTTTTTTTTTTTTTTTTTGGTGCTGGGGATCAAACTCAGGGCCTTGTGCTTATGAGGCAAGCGCTCTAATCACTGAGCTAAATCCCCAGCTGTACTGTTGCAATTTTAACCATGGAAATAAGGCAAGAAAACAAATAAATGGTGTAAAAGAAACAAAGACTGGTTTTTATTTTTGACAATGTGATTGTGTAGGTAGGAAATCCAGTCAGTATACAAGCAAGTCACCAGAACAAATTACTATATTCACCAAGGTCTCAGGATACTTGATCAACATACAAAAATTCAATTGTTTTTTGATATACCAGCAGCAGACAATTGAAAATGAAATTTTCAAAAGAATGCCACTTGTAACAGCACATAAAAATAAAACACCTAAAGAATAATTTAACAAAAGATATGCAAGACATCCACAATGAAACTCACATTGTTGAAAAATTAAAGAATACCTAAAAAATGGAAAGACATCTCATGTTCATGGATAGAAAGACAATATTGTTAAGATGTCAGTTCTTCCTAAAATGAGTCATAGATTTGACTCAGTGCCAATCAAAATTCGAGCAGCTTTTTTTTTTTTTTTTTTTTTTTGGTGCTGGGGATTGAACTCAGGGCCTTGTGCTTGCTAGGCAAGTGCTCTAACCATTGAGTTCAATCTCCAGCCCATGAGCAGCATTTTTAAGGAGCATAAATGGACAAATTGATTCTAAAATGTATATGGAAACCCAAAGAACTTAGTCAAGAAAAATCTTAGCTGGGTATAGGTGGTACACACCTGCAGTCCCAGCTACTTGGGAGGCTGAGGCAAGAGGACAGCTTGAGCCCGGGAGTTTGAGGCCAGCCTGTGCAACAGAGCAAGATCCTCTATGTAAGAAAAAATTGTGTGTGTGTGTGTGTGTGTGTGTGTGTGTGTGTTGGGGCTCATACTGAGGGATTCATATGTGCTAGACAAGTATTCTATAACTGAGTTACACCAGAGTTCCAAGAAAGAAAAACTTGAAGAAAAAAAAACAAAGTTGGAGGACTCACATGACCTGATTTGCAGCTAAGGCTAAAGCAACAATGAGTCAAAGCACATACACAGAATAGTAGGTCAGCCAAATGAAGAGTTCAGAAAGAGATTGGTCTGTTTCCGGTCTGTCAGTGGTTGTCAAGGGCGTCAGAGCCATTCAATGGTGAAGGAAAGCCTTTTTAATGTAGCTGAACATTTGCTTGGGGAAAAGAGGCCTTGCTCCCCACCCTACCCCACATATAAAGATGAATGTAAAGTGCATCATCGACAAATGCAGATGCCTCCACTACAGAGCAAAGCATCCAACAGAAGATAGAGAAAGGGATCTTCAGAGTCTTGACTAGGCAACTTCTCAGGAGACAAAAACTAGCCAACCAACCAACCAACCAACCAAGAAAACAACCATAAAAGAGAAAAAGTGAGTATAACTGGATGTCATCAAAGTTAAACATTTCTGCTCATTAAAAGTCAGACTGCACCAAGTGACAAGCCACGGACTGGGAGAAGATGTTTCAAATCCACGCTCCTCACTATGAGGGACAAGAACCACCAGGACTCATGGGGCAAATCCATGTGATACGGTGGAGACCCTGATCCTGGCCAGCTGACAGAGAGGCCCATCCCATGGAGCCCAGCGCTGCTGAAAACTTGTCCTCTGCACAGTTTTCTTTTTTTTTTTCTTCATGCCAGGGATCAATCTTAGAGCCTTGTGCTTGCTTGAGCTAAATCCCCAGCCACAGTTTTCTTAAAATAATTCATGAAGCAGAAGAGCGATGGTGGCTGTGACCTGCCAGATCTCATTTATAGACAAAACTATAGTGATAGAAGACAGATCAGTTGCCAGGGACTGGATTGGGGGTGACCACAAAGGGGTTTCAAAGGAGGTTGGGGTGATGGAGCTGCTCTGCATCTTGGTCACCATGGTAACAGAACCACATACTCTATCAGTCTGCTGTATGAAAAGTTAGAATAAAGTAAAGAGAAATAAACATGGGCTTCCTTGCACGCCCTGCCATTGTCAAGATGGGTCTTTCACCACCAGGAAAACCCCACCTACTTGTCTACCCTTGCTGGCCCCTGGGTGACCAGGAAAGGTCCCTGGAATACCTGAGCCGAGCCAGGCCAGTTTGGACCAAAGTCCAGGAGCCAGGCAGGGAGGCCCCAGTGGCTGCTCAACACGGAGGGCAAAGTCCCACTCCTGAGAAAGGGGCAGAGCTGCCGGGAAGGAAGAGCCAAAGCTGCTCTGTCCACACCTCTGTGCCCTGCCCAGGGCTGGTGCCAGTGGTGGGGAGGGCCTTGGTCACCCCAACATGCTGGCTCAAGATGCTTAGGGATTCTTGAGGGTTCTGTGAACCCACAATATAGATTGGGGGCTGAGGCTCAGAGAGCACCTTGGGGCGTGGAGCCCAGCCATGGACAGGGGTACCTGCAGCTAGAGCTAGCAGAGCAGGAGTGCCCTTCCCCTGTTACCCTCAACCTCCCGTCATTCCTCACCCTGCTGTCCCACAGGCTTGGCCCATGACCAGCAACCCCGTCAGCTCCTAAGGTTAGGAAAGCCATTGAAAAAGTGGATTTCTTGAGTTCTGAGTGTGAATTAAAGTGGACCCAGCCAGAGGCCCTCCTGAGCTGGCAGTTGGTCCACAGGGTGCTGGTTACTGGTCTGGACTCAGCCATGGAACTCTTAATAAAGGGCTCCTTTGTTCCAGCATCTCCTCCTAATACAGTTCCTTGTTTGGGGGCCAGGATGACAACTTCCTTCCCACCGCTTTTCCTGGCCCAGGGTGTCTCCCCAGCACGCCCTGGGCAGTGTTGGCCACTAACTCCCTAGGGTGGGCTCCTGCGTGCCACTGTGGACTCTGTGGGACTGGAGGGGCTGTATCTCCCCTGTGCCTGAGCCCCGGCCCCTGACAGCATCCCCTGGCTGTGTCTTTCCTGTTCCCGGGGCTGAGGCCTCACCTGGACGTGGTACTGGGAGGTCTCGTGCATGATGACGTTGGAGTTGGAGTACTTCTTCCTCTGCTCTGGACAGGAGAAGGCAGTCTCTCACCCCCCAGGCAGCGCAGGAAGCCTCCAGTGCAGGGGCCACAAGGAGGGTCGGGTGGAGGGAGGGCCCCTCCCAGCCAGCAGGAAGAAAGAAGGAACCCAGGGTGTGCAATGCCAGCGAGGGGTTCTGGGGACAGGGCAGGCAGGAAGTACTCTGACAGTCCCCAGGGAGGGACCTCGGGCTACCCAGAGTGGTGATGGGCCTGTGACCAGAATGTGTGCTGGGGGACCGGAGGCTTAGCCGCACCCCATGAGGATGCCCTACCCCATGCCACCTTCTGGGGGGGGTCCAGATTGGGCTTCCCTACTCTGCCCCCAAACTCTCCCCCTCCGGTGTGGCCTCTTGCCCTCTACTGAAGGGCAGGGACAAGGGTTTCTGTAGAGTTGAAGAGGGGAGCGGTGGACGAGGGGCGTGGCCTGGCCAGGGCTAATGCTGGGGAGGGGCGTGGCTGGGGCAGAGCCGGGCGTGGCTGGAGGGGGCGCGGCTGGGGTAGCCAGCCTCCTCCTGGAGCAGAGACACCTGGCAACTGGGTCCTGCCTGAGCCCCCTCGATCGTGTTGCAGAGGAGCGTGGCAGCGGAATCAATACTGATGCTCCCTGAATTATTCCTAAAGGCCTCTCCCCTTACGTCCGGGGGGAGGGGTGTTCAGTGGCAAGAGCTTTGGGGACGCACCTCAGAAGCCGTCAGCGGCTTAGGGTCCAGAGGTCTTCTCGGGGTCCCAGGACTGACCAGGCCAAAGCCCCCCTGGGTCAGGGCCTGGGCACAGCCCCTGACTTCCCCCCACATCCGGACTATCCTCAAATCTCACTCACCAAACAGGTCCTTGGCACTCATCTTGGCGCCTCCATCAGACCGGCTCAGGCTGCCGCTGTGGGGAGGGGCAGGTGAGAGCAGTGCCCAGAACTCTCTTCCCTGGGACTGGGATACAGGGGGCTTACTTGGTGGAACCTGGGCAGCAGCTCATGGGGCCCGACTGGTTCATGGTGTCCCTGGTGCTGGGCAGCAGCCGAGAGGGCAGAACTCAGTGTGGCCCAAGTCGGGTCCAGTGCCTGTTCCACACCTGAGAAGACAGAGGCAGTGGAGCTGGTACCTCCTCCTGGACTGGGTGGCCTGGCTTCCTCCCCTCCAGGTATGGGCACTGTAGCTCGGTGGCTTGGCCAGATTCCTGGGGGTCCTCAGGGAGCACAACCCCTGCCCAGTGTCCCAGCTGGTGACCACAAGCCCCTTCTTGCCCCAGGCCTTTGCCTTCCACAGGGTTGCCCACGGGGACTGCCTGGGTGGCACTCCAGCTCTGGATAGGGGTCTGATGAACTCTGAGTTGTATGGGAACCAGCAGGGAAGCAGCACAGGAGAGGGTAAGGCTGCAGCCTGGGGAGGGGTACAAAGTACAGAGGGAGCCTGAGCTGCCAGACTTCCACCCAGGCCTCTACCCAGGACCCCTGCAAACTCCTGTGGAGCTGCAGATTCTGCCCACAAGTTCCCTCCATCCCCTAGCAACAAGGCTGGCCCTTGGCTCCCTCTGGGTTGTGCTGGGCATCCAGAAACTGATCTGGGGGTGTGCAGGATAGGGGATGGTGGGGAGGCCAAGGGCAGAGTACGAGAGTGTGGGGTTGAGATTCCCAGGGGTGGTTGGTGCCCTAGCCTCCCCAGGGCAGACCCAAGACGGCCATTCTCCTGGGCTGAATCTCCAGCTCTGACCTCTTGCCAGCTGCATTTTGGGGAAACAGAGGCCTAGCTGCTGAAATGAGCAGGTGGCTGATCTGGGTTGGACCCTAGGCCTTCTCTGGGGGGGTGAACAGAGCTGGCGGCCTGGGTCAGCCTGACACTGTGTGGGTCTGTGCCCTCAGGGGACCTCCAGTGCTGGGCTGCCCTGTGTCCTTCCAGGGCTCTTCACAACTCCCCACAGGGTCCACACATATTGTCACCATTGAGGCTGTCCCTCCCTGCCTCTGAGTTTGGGTCTGTAGGGTGCTGGTATGGAGGGGCAGGCTGGAGCACCCAGGACTGTGTGGTCTGACCAGGTTAGGGGGGGATCCTAGAAGGTGTGGGGTCTGCGAGCCTTGGCCACTGCCCTGGTCTGGCTGGCATGCACACCTTCCACAAATCTCCAAGGGGCCTGGCCTGCCAGAGGGGACCTGGCCAGAGCCCTCTGTACACCCATCCACGGAGAATGCCCGGAATGCTCATGAACTCATTGGGTGAGTCTGAGTGTTTGCTTAATGGGATTCCTGACGGGTTAGACCAAAGGCTTTGGCACGTGGGTTCAGGTACACACACCTGGGCAGAGCAAACTCCAGCAGACCCAGGCTTCAGGCACACAGTGTGCACAGGCTGGGACACGCAGCCCTCCACAGGGAAGTCTAGGCATGGACCTAGTACCCAGGCAGGGGGAGGGCAGGGGGAGGAGCTGTCTCCCAGGGGGCTTCAGCTGGGGTGCCCGAGGAAGCCCTGTGAGCCAATGGCAGGGACAGGGGCTGCCCAGCCCTGGCACCCCAAGGCTCTGGGGTTCAGGCTGCACTTTGGTTTTACTGTGCCATTTACTGCATCTGAAGGGAGGGCCCAGCCTGCTGGGTGCTCAAGTGTTGGGCAGTAGAGGGGGAGGCGGCTCCAGCAGGGCAGTGAGGAAGGAGGAACTGGCTCCAAGTTCAAATTCCATTCTACACACAGAGTGACCTTGGGGAGGGGTCAGCTTAGTTACTGGGGCTCCTGGCTGCCCTCGTGGGAGCTGGGTGGGGCTCTGGAATGGGGGAGTCCCTTGGTCCCTGGCAACCTTGTCTGGGAACTATGATCTAGAGAACAGCCTGGTACAGGTGAGAGGGGGAAGGCATGAACCTGGAAAGCTTAAAGTGAGAAGGCAGTGGGTGCACTTGGGGAGACCAAGGCAACCAGAGAGGACCTGGACGATATGGCTGGGTGGGACCACTAGGCCAGGAAGACCTGGGACTAGCAGGTCTAGGAGTGGCCTGCACTTGGGGTGAGGCTGCAGAGGGGCCAGGCAGGGAGGAGCGGGAGCCCTAGCAGAATCCTGCCTCCCTGTACGGTGAAGGAGGGCTGTACCTAGGGTTGGGGGATAGGATTAGGGTCAGGGCCCCTCCTCTCCTGCCGCCAGGGACACCCCGTGCAAACAGGTGGCCCAGGCAAGCCTGGCCCAGGGACCAGGAACCTGGATGGTCACCCTCAGGCCCTGGCCAGCCTACTCTCTGGAGAGACGTAGCAGGGCTCTTTCAGAGCAGCCTCCCCTCCCCTGAAACCCCACATCCCAGCTCTGACCCGTAGCCTGACCCGGGCTGGGTTTCCTGGCCCTGGATTGCTTTCTGGGCTGTACACTGGGGAGGGCCTCCTGACCCGACTACAGGGCCCGGAAGGTGCGCCCACCCCAGGTCAGACTTTAGAGGCGGCCCCAGCTCCCGCAGAAGGCCTTGGAAAAGGTCCCAGCCCCTGTCCTTCCCGGATGCGGGGAGTCTCCCTGAGCCCTGGGGCTGGTTGGGGGCTGCGACGGGGTGGGTAACTCATCTACCACAGTTTAAAAATAACGCGGGACACAGCGCCGCCCGGTACTCAAGGGCAGACCGGGCGGCCGCGATGGTCCTGGGGCCGAGGAGGCGATGGCCGGCGCCGCCCTCCACCGCTGCTCCCAGCTGCGTACCGGGCCCCGCCCCCAGCCCCGCTGATCCAGCGCCCAGAGCCGGGAGTCCCAGCGCTCGGGGAAACTGAGGCTGGGGGCACGCGCGCCCTGGCCACCGCACTCACCTGCTGCGCCGTCCCGGTCGGCGCGTCGGTCCGCCCGTCTGCGCCAGCCCAGCCGCCGCGCTCGCTCTTCGGGCAGGACCTCGGCGGTGGCCGGGCGGGCCGGGCCGGGCCTGGCGGGGCGGGGCACAGAGGAGGAACCTGAGCGACAGGTTACCGAGTCACCCGGCCCGCGGGCGCCGGCGGGGGGGGGGGGGACGGACGCTCCGCCCCGCTCGGCCCAGGGCCGCGCTCGGCGAGGCCTCGGGATGCTTGCGCCCCTGGACACCTTCGCCACCGCCCCAGAGTGCAGGACTGGGTCCCCCCCATGGGGGCTGCGGCCCTGAATCCCTCCCTTGTGGGCTGCGCGCTACAGGGAAGTCTGGGGGGGGCTCTTGTCCTGAGGTGTGAGAGGCGCCCCCCACCCCCTACCCGGCAATGACCTCAGCCTCAAGGGGCCCAGGGGCCCCTGAAGCTTGGCTGTCTGGTGGCCGGGACTCTGGGGTGGGGACTTCGGTCTAAGTGGAGGTGGGAAGTGGGATGCAGCCAGAAGTCGACAGCCCTGAGTTTGCCAGGTGGGTGGATGAGGCTCCCTCCTTCACAATCCAGGGTCTCTCAAGACCCTCTGCCTCACCGCCACCAGGGGGGTCTTTTGCGTGGATGGGGACATCTGTGGCTCTGTCCTCACCGTACAGACTCTCAGGCTGGCCCTGCCTGCAGGGAGGGCCAGCCTGGAGCATCCAGACCGGTTGGGGGCAAGCAGGTGGTGGAGCGGTCAGAGGGCAGGTCTGGCCAGCCTGCAGTGAGTGGGAGGAACGTGCAGAGACCAGAACTCAGGCTGGGTGTTTCCCGGTCAGAGGAAATGGGTGCTGCCAGAAAGGCAGGCCCAGGCCAGGAGAGCAGGCCACTGGCTCTGCCCTGGGCACACAGCACTTCCTGGGGAGATGGTGCCCTCTCTGGCCTTCTCCCAGCCTGCACTCAGTGCAGGGGTGAGTTTGGTGGGATGGCAGGAAGTGGCCTTTGTCCTCCAGGCCCTGTACCTGCTTTAGTCCAGCTGGCTTCCTGGTTCACAGCCCTGGTGGTGGATCTCACAGAACCTGGCCAATCCTGCTTCATGAGTGACTCTGCTTTGGCCCAGCACCACGGGTCACACACTGCCCTGCCCATAGGGGGGTTAGGGACATCTGTCCCCTCACCTTTCCCGGGGAGAGCTAGAAGTTTTAGGAACAACAAGGTGAGACCCCTACTCTGACTCATGTTCACCAGGCACATCAGGAATGTGCCCAGGTTGGTGCTATATGGGCAGTGTCTGCTGTGGGCCCCTGGGCAACAGGTTGGTGAACAGTGCCTGTGTGGGGCCAGTGAGTGGGTGTCTGGGGTCGAGGCCCCATCTGGTAACTGCAGGCAGGGGGCTTCCCACCCAGGGTGTGCACCCAGCATGTCCTAAGCATGCAGACAGTATGTGCCCAGGGCACAGGCATGCTAGGGGCCCGGGAATGCCACCTCTTCCTGTGCTGTGTGTTCTGCAAAGCTCAAGGGGTGGAAAGCAGGCCTCAAGCCTGACATTGACTGTGGCCTCTGGGAGTCCCAGATCACTAAGTGTTGGCAAAAGGCCACGGTAAGGACAGGCAGGGAGGAGGGGCCTGGAGCCCCCACCCCACAAGGTGTTGTGGCTGGTGCTCTGTGGAGGGTGGGTCCCCAGACTGTGAGGGCAACAAGAGGATTGAGTCTTCTGTACCAGACCATGGGGGAAGTGGTGGCCATAATTAAGAGGGGTTCATGGAGATATAAAAATTTATTTAAAAATACAGTGAAAACTAGATGTTTGAACAGTGTTATTCCAAACAGAAAATATACAAGTGAAAGAAACCTATTACAAAAATCAAAGTCTTTATTTATTGCAGTACTGAAGATTGAACCCAGGGAGTAATAAGCTATGTCCCAAGTCGTTTTTAAATTTTTTATTTCTTATTTTTTTATTTTCTTGGTGAAAGGGATTGGACTCAGGGCCTTGCGCTTGCTAGGCAAGCACTCTAACCACTGAGCTACATCCCCAGCCCCTAAATATTTTTGAGACAAGGTCTCACTAAATGGCTGAATTACCCAGGCTGGGATGGAACTTTAGTAATCCAATCCTCCTGCCTCAGCCTCCCAAGCAGCTAGGATCACAGGCTTGCAGCACCATACCCAGCTTACTTTTTAAACAGCACTTATGTTAAATCTGAAGATGGAAAAAAGTCAGGAGTGAGATGGAGTTTGTTCAGTGCCAAATACCTGTTACTGAAGTCCCGCATGGCTCAGAAGGAAGTGGCTGAGGTAGAAACCCCAACACATAGTGGCTCTGTGGTGCTCCAAAGGCTCTATGGGGAGCCCAGGCTCAGCAGCAGAGCAAAATAGGTCTCAGGACATGGAGGAAGAGAGCGTAGAGAGCACAGGATGGTGAGAGCCACTGTGTGAGAAAACACACAGAACTGCGTGGGTGGCCAGGTCTCCCTGGGATGGCTGTGGAAGCTCGAGGGCCCATTCTCTGGGGGAGTAACAGGGCAGCCTCATGTCTGAAGGGCTCTGTTCTCCCTTGGCCCGAGTGGTCACTGGTGGCCAGGCTGTTGAAGCCAGGACCCTGTCACAAAGCCTGAGTGTGTTTCCCTGGGGTCCCCGCAACCTGTGCTCAATGCCTGGGCCCCCAAAAGTGTTCTCTGCCCTAGTTCTTCCCCCCTGCAAAGATAAAGCATCCATGGCACATTCAGTAGGGCAGGGGTAGGCTGAGCAGGGGTCTCTGCAGGTCAAGTCTATCTAATGAAGGCAGTGATTGCTACCACCTGCAGGGCAGCCTCCAGGCTATGCAGTGCCAAGAGTGTGGCACTGAGGACCCAGTCCGCCCACAGCACCAGGGTCTGCCAGAGCAGGAAGTGGATGGAAAGCAGCCCGCTGGCTGCTGTGAGGGTCAGGCTGGCGGCCAGTGGCACCTCAGCCTCCATCAGGTTGCCCTTTGTGCCTGGAGGGCAAAGAGAAGGAGAGAGTGAGCAGGGGCTATGGATGCCTGGCACCCACAGCCAGCCCTGCATGACACAGCCCACTGCCACCACCCCAGGACTTGGCATCTGGCCAGCTGGTTTCTAAAACCATGGACATCTGCCACCTTTCCTAACTCCACAAGGGCCCAAAGGGATTCTGTTTAAAACTTCCAAAAATATTTTTGTGTGCTCAGGCAGTCTGGAAAATTTCACAAATGCTTATAAAAACCAAAACCATATATTCCACAGACAAGTGGGTCAATCACGGAAAATGCCAATTTGAAGCTCCTGCCAGCTGACTGGAGCTGCCTGGGGTGCCCCTCGGGCCTGGGGTGTTTGGAGGGTCTGTGGAATCCATGCGCCTGGGACTGTCAGATCTAGCACAATGTGGGCAGCAAGAGTTCCGGCCATGCCCTTTGGGATCCTTGGTGTGGTAACGAGAAGGGCGGTGCCAGCTTGCCTCCAGCCTCAGTTTCCTCACTGTGTCATGGGGCAGCACCTGAGGTCAGAGCTGGCAGTGAGGTGTGCCCACTCCTCTTCCCACATCAGGGAGGATGCTCTTGCAACCCTGGGCAGAGTGCCAAGGGCAGGCAGAAGCCAGGTCCGGTGGCCGCCCTGGGGAGGAGGGATTTCCGCCTGTGCCTGGTGTCCTCTTTGTCCGGCAGAAAGTGTTCTTGTGCAATTAAACAAGAGGGATTCAGCCAACGCTGCTCAAGATGGTGGCAGACTTGGGCCCCAAGCTGGACAGAGCCCTGACAAAGTGCCCCAAATCACCCCACTGGGCCAAGGGAGGAGAGTGGACACAGGGGTGCCCTGGAGCTGGCTTCTGATCTCCATGCTGTTACGGAATATGCTTCCAGACATGAGGGTGGCAGCTGTGTCACCTGTCCCCGCACTGAGAAATGGTTAATACTTAATGACGCTGTAAGGGGACGCGGCAAAGCACCTGGCACACCATCTCAGGAGAATGTCTCTAAGAGCCTGATGATAAAATGGACAAGCTCTACAGGCTCCAAGGTTGGAGGCAGCCCTGTCATCACAGCCCTCTGTGTTTCCCAGCCAGCTCACCCAGGTACAGCCGCGCTGCTTCCAGGACGCCCATCAGAGGCAGCAGCGTCAGGTCAAAGCCCAGGTGGTCACGAGGATAGCTGAAACCCTGACCTGGGGCAGACGGAGCCGAGTCACCTGCACGGGACAGCAGCTGCTCTCCCCGACACGCGCCACAGCCCGCCACGCCCTGCGATGGAGCCCGGGGCTTCTACCCTGAGCTACATCCCCAGCCCGAGGCAGGGTCTTTTTAAATTGGACTCACTAAATTGGCTCACACTTGGGATACTCCTGCCTCAGTTTCCCACAGGAACTTACTTTCATACACGACTACCAGGAGTGTGGCCAGGAAATACAGGGCATAGTACAGTCCGCGGAGAAGAGGAACTGAGGAGAGCTGGTGCGTGGTCACGGACCCTTGAGCTCGGCGCACTGTGGTATACCTGCCCAGACGGCCAAGCCAGAGGGGCCAGTTCTCCCATGTGTCCCGTGGCCACAATGAGCGGGTCTGGTTTAGACTCTGACAGATGGG